>VCHM03000027.1:162500-220000 GCA_006182925.3 Reinhardtius hippoglossoides
TACTACTCATACACTAATACTGCAGTGATACAACGCTGTAGCAATACGGCAGTAATACTACAGCGTTGTATCACTGCAGTATTGCTGCTGATGAAGAGTATTATTCTGTGTTCATTGACCGCAGCTCCTCTGAGTAGCTCTGACAGCTGTTAACCCTGACCCTGAACAGACGTCCAGGATGTACACGGTGCCGCTGTACGAGGACCTGGTTGCCGGGGTGTTGAAGTGCGTTGCCGTGGAGATTTTCTACCAGACTCAGCGTCGCCTTCATCCGAACCTTCGACGGACGTTGCAGCAGATACTGTTCCAAACCAGCTCCACCGCAACCAATCAAAACAGCTCGTCTCTCTCCGTTATATCCCCCCCCACACCTCCGCCGCAGCCCACTGCCTCCGCCGCTACTGCTGGGACAACGGCCGCCATCGCTCTGAGGGACGTCAATGTGTCGGCATGACGACGGTCATGGGATAGAGTTCTGGCTGTGATTGGTCAGACAAATGATGTAAGATGTTGCTATGACAACAGCGGAGTGCTACAGACACTGAAAGTTGAAACACTGTGACATCACGACAGGAAATACACTCCATAGTTTGAATGTGTGGGTGTTTGAGGGGGTCAGAGGTCATGGCGTGGACCTGCTGCTTCATCATGTGACCTCAAACCGTAGTGGCCTCAGCGTGACCGTTAACTTGAATTGATTCAGGGGGAGGAGTCAGTGTGGCATCACCTGAGCGGCCTTAACGCTGCGTTCACTGCAGCCGTCCAATCACCAGCGACTTACGATTCACTGTGAGAAGAAACATTTCAAATCACTGATCAATACTTTACTTTCTACACTGAAGCAGAAACGTCTCATGATTTATCGTTTGATTTTAAATTAAATAAAAAACACTTGATACAATAACATGTTTTCAACTTTATTTTCAACTTTATTTAAAAAGCATGGGTCTTCAGCTAAAAGCTTTAAAAAAAACTTTCAAATAAAAGTGATCAAATGTTATTGATTACGAAACAGAATAAAAGTAAATGATCAATTTAATAAACTGTATTTTTAATATTTTGAACTCATCTGGTCTAATGTTTTATTTTGTAATAAAAGTTTAAAGGGCCCATATTGTGTAAAATACATTTTCTGTAAAACATTGAGGTGCGGCGAAGGATGATGTTGTCATAACTCCAGTGTGCATTGTCCTATCACTACCAAACTTCTGTCACATGATCAGAGTCCAAGCCTGAACAGCTCTGTGTCAATATTTCCTCAGTGTCATAGCGCCACCTACTGATTCGCCATGAAACAGGAAGTACTTTGTAAATCCACTCTGCATTATCCAACCGGCTCCGAACTACTGACCTATGAACACAATCCTGACCTGAACACATGCATATATTAATATTAGTTCAGGGTCATAGCGCCACCTACTGATCAGTGTGATAATTAAGTTGTAACATTTTCCAATTGACACAAAATTGCTCACGCTACGTCAGAGCCCCTACTTGAACAGATCTATTAGTGTTTATGTAATAATACTGATGGGGCCACCTACTGGCAACAGGAAATAAGCTTTGTTTTACAACTATCATGGTACAGAAGGTAGAAACCTCAGAGACATGTGAGGACCCGTCTCCAGGACGGACACAAGGGGACAGATGTCCCGTGGAACAGAGAACATCAGAGAGATCAGAGTATTTACAGCTTTGATAGAATAAACACTTTGAAGCAGAACTGAAGATCTAACAGGACGAGGACAGACACAAACATCTGGAGCTATTAGAAGCTCATTAGTGACTTTAACCAGGACTGTCTCCGTGCTGTGATTGGCTCTAAACCCCGAAGTCTTCACGTTACTTTCCTGGAGAAACTCTCACAGCTGATTGGCTACAACCTTCTCAGGAGTTTAGACGGGAAGGGGAGGTTGGATATCGGTCTGTAGTTGAGAAGGGGTTTGATTACAGCTGTTTTAAAGGACCGTGGTACGTCCTGATGATGATGACAGATTGATTGTGTTCAGTAACGAACTTTCAATTAGGGGCAGAATTTCTTTAAGTAAGGATCTAAGATACAAGTTGTTGGTTTAGAACCTGAGATTAGTTTGGTCAGCTGATCGAGGCTGATCAGAGAGAAGCTGTCTAAATAATCGGTAGGATTCTCAGCAGTTTCTGAGATTTCTGTTCTTGGTAGGGTATTAGTGCCGACTGGGGGCAGGAGATGGTTGATTTGATTTCTAATAGTTAGAATCATTAAAGAAGGTCATAAAGATATTGCTCTTCAGGGATGGAGGGATACTGGGTTCGGTGGAGGTGTGACTCTCTGTCAGCTCCAGAGCTGAAGAGAAACCTGGGGATGTTCTCTCTTCTCTTAGTTTTGAGTAGTAGGAAGCTCTTGCTCTGTGGAGCCTTCTTATAAACTTTAACACTACTCTTCCAGTCGAGGAGATATTCAACACGGTTTCTAGAGCGTCGCTTCCTTTCTAGTTTTCTTGACGCTTGTTTTAATTCATGTGTCTTAGAATTATACCAGGAAGCTAATTTACTATGTTTTACACGTTTCTATTTTCGAGGCGCTAATGAGTCTAATGTTAATCGTAATGAGTTTACAGAGCTATCGATGAGATGGTCGATCTCAGTGGAGCTCGGGTTTTTAAAGAATTCGTTGTTTATATCGACGGATAATACGGGTTTAAATGTAATCGGAATTGTTTCCTTAAATTTAGCTACAGCACTATCAGGTAAACATCTAGAAAATGAGTTCATTATTAGTGGCATATATTCTGATAATGAAAAATCGAAGGTTATTAAATTATGGTCTGATAGAATCGGATTGTGTGGAAGTACTATTAGATGTTCCATTTTGACACCGTATGATAATACAAGGTCAAGTGTGTGGTTACAACAATGAGTAGGCTGGTGTACACACTGACTGAAACCAATTGAGTCTACTACTGAAATAAATGCTACGCTAAGGCATCATTATTATTGTCAACATGAATATTAAAGTCACCAACAATAATAATTGTATCTGTTTTTAGGACTAGGTTTGATTATTGATCAGTGATGGATGTCAGTGATTATTGATTAGTCATCAGTCTTAGTTTTATAAAATGTTGAACTGCTCCTTTAGAAATCCTCCGTCATCAGTGACATCATCAGCAGCGCTGCCTGTGATTGGTGGGTTGGTTGTAAGCGGCCCTCAGGTCGTCTTCTTCTTCTGCTCCATTAATCCTGTTCTCTGTCTGCTCTCCTCCTCCCCTCTGATTGGCGGCTGGAGGTCATGTGACTGGTGCTTCAGCTGGCTTTGTCCCACAGATAAAGGCGTCCCCAGTGACGTGGGCACGGATAGAGAATCCCTGAGCTGCTGGATTCACTTTATAACTTTCTGACAAATATTTAGAGGATTGTATTTTGAAAGGTTCGTTTTCTTACATTACTCAGGTTTTATATGTACATTTAATCAGCTGTGTTTTATTTTGTACGTTTGCTAATATTTTATAATGTAGTTTGTTCAGTAATTGTGTAGAAAAAGAGTTTGTTATTCGAAATTCAGATTTTTATTTTCACAGAAACTGAATTGTGTTTTTATATTTCTAACTTCTTTGTTTATTTTAAATGTTCTTAGAAATATTTTATAATTACATTTTTAATTCATGTTTCATGAAAAAAAAGATAGTAAAAACGTACATTTATTTTTATATTTTTATATGAATTTCAGATTTATATTGATACATTCTCTTGATTTAGAGAAACTATTTTTCTGTATTTCGGTTTATTTCTCTTTTTTGCATTTAACAAGATTTAGATTTGAATTAAAAAATATTGGTTTTTAATAATGTTTTTTAAAATATATAAACACTTAGATTCATTGTTGCTTAGTTACCACATAGCTGTAACATCAGGTTCAGCCAACCAACAGAAGGCCGCCGCCACCGGAGACGCAAAGCCCAGCAGATGGAGAAGGTAAATACACACACACAGCTACACACAGACACACACACAGACACACACACACTTGCTTATAACTGAAACTCTTCTGTCTTCAAATGTGTTAATTCACCTTCAGTGTCTCTCTGTCCACCTGTCTGTCTGTCAGTCTGTCTCTCTCAGCTGTCTCACTGACTCGACCATGTCCCTCAACATCATCACTGTGTCTCTGAACATGGGTGAGTAACGAGCTCCGGTCGGTTCCTCACCAGGTAACATTTAACCAGGTAACATTTAACCAGGTAACATTTAACCAGGTATCATTTAACCAGGTATCATTTAACCAGGTAACATTTAACCAGGTAACATTTAACCAGGTAACATTTAACCAGGTAACATTTAACCAGGTAACATTTAACCAGGTAACATATAACCAGGTAACATTTAACCAGGTAACATTTAACCAGGTAACATTTAACCAGGCAACATTTAACCAGGTAACATTTAACCAGGTAACATATGACCAGGTAACGTTTTACCAGGTCACCAGGTTACTAGGTAACCAGTTAATCCAGTATTTTGAAACTGATTATGTCTGTGTTTAATATGAGAAGAAACACTGACACCTGCTGGTTATGTCAGCAACAGCGATGTAAACGTAAATAATGATCACACTGTCTCCCTCAGAGAGGTGTAACTTCCTTGGCGTCAGTATAGTGGGTCAAAGTTACGAAAGAGGAGACGGAGGAATTTATGTCGGCTCCATCATGAAAGGAGGAGCTGTCGCAGCGGAGGGACGCATCGAGCCTGGAGACATGTTACTGCAGGTACTACTACTACTACTACTGTACTATTACTACTGAAGGTACTACTCTGACTGAAGTAATACTATTACTTTAATACTGTAATAGTACTTCTATAGTCCTCTGTAGTACTGTAAAACTACTGCAGTTATCTCATAAGCTGTTTTCAGACATGAGCTCCAGGTAAAATCCAGAGCTTCTCCAGAGTTTGTGTTTCACAGCTGAACAACTCAGCATCAGGTTTTCTGCACAGACTCGTTCACACAGCATCAGATCCTCCTCCTGGTTCAGGTGAGGGGGGGGGGGCAGCCGGGTGCAGCAGACAGACAGGAAGTGACGTGTCACCTCTGCTGCAGAGGTCATGTGATCATGTTTACATCACCTGACACGTCGTCAGCTCTGATCACCACGAACTCTCTTCACATCTTCGTCTGTGTCTTCATCGTGTGTCAGCTCTTCTTCACCAAGAGGTTTGTTTTAGTTTCTTCATGTTTGTGTCCCGTGTTAGAAGCTCCTCCCCCCCCCCCAGTGAATCAGTGAGGATCCTCTGCTGTGTTCACACTGATCCTGGATCTAGACTTTATACAGGAGCTCAGGAGGAGGAAGACAAACTGAGTCTGATCCTCCAGAGAAGATCCAGAGAACTGAGGAGCTCAGGTCTGGAAGCTGCTATACTGTAGTACTGTAACACTGTAGTATTGTAATACTGCACTACTATTGATTGTACTAATAGTAATATAAGCTGTTTGTTGTGTTTCAGGTGAATGACATCAACTTTGAAAACATGTGTAACGACGATGCTGTTCGAGTCCTGAGAGACGTCGTCCACAAACCAGGGTCAGAAACATTCTACTTCCTAGATAAGTCAAAGTCAACTTTATTTGAACTGACAGGACACAGACGGATCTCTCTGATCTATGGTGTAAATGTAAGTGGACAGAACATTTCAGAATCAGAAGGTATTTATTGCCAAGTAGGTTTACACCTACCTGGAATTTGCCTTGGTATATAGGTGCATACAATGAACATAAAACATAAAAACACAATAAGTACTTAACATAAGAAAAAAACAATATATAAAAGATATAAAAAAGTAAAATGCAAAACAGGAGTGCAATGTGAATGTGCAATATGCAATGTGCAATGTAATGTGTGTTAATGTAACAATGTCAGTACGCAACACAAAAATACTAGATGGAAAGTAATGTACATCCACAGGATGTAGTAAATAGGGGCCTGAGCACCCCCCCGTGGGGCCCCTGTGCTAAGTGTGATGGAGCCGATCCTCAGCTGCTGAGGGACGATCAACTAAAGTTAATGGTCCTCACATATGAGTCTTACTGGTCCAGGTGGGTGAGGGCAGAAGAGATTCTATCAGGGGAGGTTGGATTCGATGTGATGCATGACCATCCTCACAGACTCCTTCTGTGCAGTGGTGTTGTTCAGTTGGTTGAGCAGAGAGATGATGTCACAGGCCTGTAGTGGAGGTTGGTAGTGTGAATCCCTGCCTTAGGCTCTGTGTGTCTCTGCTGTGTTGTAAACACACGTTGCTGATGAACAGGTTCTCCGGCTCAGCTGCGTCTCCAGCTCTAAAGGCAGCGTTCAGTGAACCAGACATATATTCTGCTCAGTGATGGTTTTGGTGTACTCCTGTTGGACTCCTGTTGGACTCCTGTGTCCTGCTGGACTCCTGTTGGACTCCTGTAGGACTCCTGTGTACTCTGTGGACTCCTTTGTCTGGACTCCTGTGACTCTGTTGGACTCTGTTGGACTCCTGTTGGACTCCTGTAGTACTCCTGCTGGACTCCTGTTGGACTCCTGTAGGACTCCTGTAGTACTCCTGTTGGACTCCTGTTGGACTCCTGCTGGACTCCTGTAGTACTCCTGCTGGACTCCTGTTGGACTCCTGTAGGACTCCTGTAGTACTCCTGTTGGACTCCTGTTGGACTCCTGCTGGACTCCTGCTGGACTCCTGTTGGACTCCTGTAGTACTCCTGTAGGACTCCTGTAGTACTCCTGTAGTACTCCTGTTGGACTCCTGCTGGACTCCTGTAGTACTCCCGCTGGACTCCTGTAGTACTCCTGTTGGACTCCTGCTGGACTCCTGTAGTACTCCTGCTGGACTCCTGTTGGACTCCTGTAGTACTCCTGTAGTACTCCTGTTGGACTCCTGCTGGACTCCTGCTGGACTCCTGTAGGACTCCTGTTGGACTCCTGCTGGACTCCTGTAGTACTCCTGTTGGACCCCTGCTGGACTCCTGTAGTACTCCTGCTGGACTCCTGTAGTACTCCTGTTGGACTCCTGTAGTACTCCTGTAGTACTCCTGTTGGACTCCTGCTGGACTCCTGTAGGACTCCTGTAGGACTCCTGTTGGACTCCTGTTGGACTCCTGCTGGACTCCTGTAGGACTCCTGTAGTACTCCTGTAGGACACCTGTAGTACTCCTGTAGTACTCCTGTTGGACTCCTGCTGGACTCCTGTAGTACTCCTGTTGGACTCCTGTAGTACTCCTGTTGGACTCCTGCTGGACTCCTGTAGTACTCCTGCTGGACTCCTGTAGTACTCCTGTTGGACTCCTGCTGGACTCCTGTAGTACTCCTGTTGGACTCCTGTAGTACTCCTGTTGGACTCCTGCTGGACTCCTGCTGGACTCCTGTAGTACTCCTGCTGGACTCCTGTAGTACTCCTGCTGGACTCCTGTAGTACTCCTGTTGGACTCCTGCTGGACTCCTGCTGGACTCCTGTTGGACTCCTGTTGGTTGACAACTTGGTATCAAACTTGTGCGGATGACTTTCAATCATACATGTTCACTATCTTGTACTTTGGGTTAGGGTTAGTGTCATCCACAAACCAGGGTCAGACACATTGTGCAACTGATACTTTCCTGTTCCTGTCTTTACCACCTGTCTGTCTTCAGTGCAGTGACGTTGACTGTGGCAAAATGTTGGGATCCGAACCCTCGAAGCTGCTTCCCGTTGCCGAGAAGTGAGTGAACAATAGAAGAGTTCAGGATCATGTGGTCATGTGATTACTTTATCATGTTAGTAACATAACATGTCATCATAGCAATTGTGTGAATTTATTAAAATGACGGTAATGTCCGTCGTTCTTTAACTGAAGGTGAACCTGTCCGCCCCATCGACCCCGCTGCCTGGGTGTCTCACACCGCCGCCATGACGGGGAAGCTCCTCCCACACTATGGTCAGACTCCCATCAGCCACTGCAGCACCTGTCCACCTTTCCATCCATGACCTCAACAGTCATCTGCTGCTGTTTCCTCAGGCGTCAATGAAGAACACCACCTCACCATCCACAGTGACATCACAGATGTTGTCAAGGCAATGACTAATCCAGAGTCAGGCCTGGAAGTTCGGGACAGGATGTGGTTGAAGATCACGATCCCTAATGCGTTCATCGGTAAGAGCTGATGTCAGGATCAGAAAAAGCTCTGCACCGAACCATGAAGATAATTTAATTTCTGTTTGTCTTCGGTGTGTTCAGGGTCGGACGTGGTCGACTGGCTCCACTGCAACGTGGAAGGTTTGACCGACCGCCGCGAAGCCAGGAAGTACGCAGGAAACCTGCTGAAGGCCGGATACATCCGAAACACCATCAACAAGGTCACGTTCTCTGAGCAGTGCTACTACGTGATCGGAGATGTCTGCGGTGGTGAGGATTCACACAAACATTAAAGCAAGAAGTCTCTGAAGCTGCAGTTCTTCCCCTGACCACAAGATGATGACAAAATGTCAACAAATTCTGAATCATCCCAAACCCGTTGTTCTGATGGTTAATTATTTTCAGATGTTTGTATCAAATGTAAATTTAATTTAATGACTGATGTTGAATCTATGGATTAGGTCACAGGTCTCAGGTTCAGGACTTTTGTTCAGGTCACTGGTTCAGGTCACTGGTTCAGGTCTCTGGTTCAGGTCTCTGGTTCTTGTCTCTGGTCAGGTCTTTGGTCACTGGCCTCAGGTAGCTGGTAGCTGGTCTCTGGTCAGGGTCTGGTTGCTGATCTCAGATACCTGGTTCAGGTCTCTGGTCTCTAGTCTCAGGTTCAGGTCTCTGGTAGCTTGTCTCTGGTGTCAGGTCTCTGGTTTCTGGTCTCCTGTCTCACATCTGTGGTCTAAGGTCTCTGGTTCAGGTCTCTAGTTGCTGGTCTCAGGTTCAGGTCTCTGGTAGCTGGTCTCAGGTCTTTGGTAGCTGGTGTCTCATTGCTGTCGTTTGGTTGATGGTGTTTGGTTGATGATCTCTGGTAGCTGGTGTCTTGTCTCAGGTCTCTGGTTGCTGGTCTCAGGTTCAGGTCTCTGGTCTAAGTTGGCTGGTCTCTGGTCTCAGGTCTCTGGTAGCTGGCCTCTGGATGCTGGTCTCAGGTTCAGGTCTCTGGTTCAGGTCTCTGGTTCAGGTCTCTGGTCTAAGGTCTCTGGTGAGGTCTTTGGTCGCTGGTCTCTGGTCAGGGTCTGGTTGCTGATCTCTGGTCTCTTGTTCAGGTCTCTGGTCTCTGGCAACTGGTCTCTAGTGTCAGGTCTCTGGTTGCTGGTCTCCTGTCTCAGATCCGTGGTCTAAGGTCTCTGGTTCAGGTCTCTGGTTTAAGGTCTGTGGTTCAGGTCTCAGGTCTCTGGTTGCTGGTCTCTGGTTCAGGTGTCTGGTCTCAGGTAGCGGGTCTCAGGTTCAGGTCTTTGGTAGATGGTCTCAGCTTCAGGTCTCTGGTCTCAGGTTGCTGGTCTCTGGTCTTAGGTTCAGGTCTTTGGTAGATGGTCTCAGCTTCAGGTCTCTGGTCTCAGGTTGCTGGTCTCTGGTCTTAGGTTCAGGTCTCTGGTTGCTGGTCGCAGGTCTCGGGTAGCTGGTCTCTGGTTGCTTGTCTTAGGTCTCAGGTCTAACTTGCACTCTGGTGCCCCCTGTCTTTCAGGTCTGGGTCTGATGTCTCTACTGGATCATGTCTCCAGTCAAGGAGGAGGATCAGAGTTTGACCCTCCAGGTTCTGGACCCCAGTGGCCCCCAGCCTTCCCCTACCTGTCCCCCATCATCCCTCACCCCTACAGCTGTCCTCACCCCCCCCACCAGCTACCGGCCTGGGAGGGAGGAAGTCGTCACAATGAAGGTGACAAAGTGTTTCCTGTTCTGATCACTCATTAATAAATCCATCACAGATCTATAGAAATGTACTTCCTGTCCATGTGACCAAACAGGAAGCAGGGAATCAAGCTGCAGCGATGGTCTGAAGGAGGGAGGAGCCAGCCAATCACAGCTTACCAAACACCTCGTAAAGGAGTTTGCCAACGACAACAGGGCCCGGCAACCGCTGTCCTCCATTTCTGGTCTCCATAGCAACAAATACTCAAAGGACTTCCCCCCAGCTTCGTCACCGTCTCCAGATCAAAGACAAAACGTTTCCTCAGTCTCAGGCGCCAGACAGTCCCTGCACCTCGCCATGGGAAACCCCGGTGATTACTTTGTCGATGTAATGTGACTCCCACCCACGACTCCGCCCCCTGTTGCCTGACGTCACTGTTTGTTGTTGACTCCTCCTGAATAACATGAATATATTATGATGTCACAGCTGCGTCTGTACATTCTGCTTCATTATAAAATCAATCAATCAATCAAATTTTATTTGTATAGCCCATATTCACAAATCACAATTTGTCTCATAGGGCTTTAACAGGGTGTGACATCCTCTGCCCTTAACCCTCAACAAGAGTAAGGAAAAACTACTAAAAACCCTTTTAACAGGTAAAGAAGGTAGAAACCTCAGAGAGAGCCACATGTGAGGGATCCCTCTCCCAGGATGGACAGAAGTGCAATAGATGTCAAGTGTAAACATGACCAAGACAAAGGCCCTAACAGCATTGACAAGGGCAAACAGGTGAATTGGTGGACTAATGTCACCAACGGTCAAGTATCTGAGGAGAAGCACTCCTCTCCGCATCAGCAGTCCCGCTGCAACCATAGTCCATGGACAGCAGCCAGCAAGATCACGATACACCATCAAGATCGGATGCCACCATAGTCCACAGTCACTGTCCACCGCCGCCACCTAGGATCCATCGTCAGCTGCCACCTCGGTCGTGGTCCACCACCATTATCGGACGCCAACACGACAAAGGATCCGCCTCTACCACCACGATCAGCCAGCACGACACAGAATCCCCCACACTGGATCCACCACCACGATCCCTGATACACGATCCACAGATCCTAATCCATGATGTGGCCACAGCTGCGGCCCCGGATCTGCGGACGATAGGGCAAAGGGACTCCGGGGAAGAAGTCAAGTCAGTAACATGTATTGATGGGATATGAATTACATTGATGTAATAACAGTTTGAGAAGTGGAAGGAGAAGCTGGAAAGAGAAGCTCCGAGTGTCATGTGTCCCCCGACCTTCTAGACCTATAGCAGCAGAACTAAGAGCAGGTCCAGGATAAGCCTGGACCGGCTCTAACTATAAGCTTTATAAAAAAGGAAGGTTTTAAGCCTAGTCTTAAACGTACAGATGGTGTCTGCCTCCCGAATTGAAAGTGGGAGATGATTCCACAGGAGAGGTGCTTGGTAGCTGAAGGTTCTGGCTCCTACTCTACTTTTAGAGACTTTCGGGACGACAAGTAATCCTGAATTCTGGGAGCGCAGTGCTCTAGTGGGGTTATATGGTACTATCAGCTCTTTAAGATATAGTGGTGCCATATTATTAAGGGCCTTGAAGGTGAGGAGAAGAATTTTAAATTCTATTCTAGATTTAACCGGAAGCCAGTGTAGTGAAGCTAATACTGGAGAAATGTGCTCTCTTTTATCTCAACCTTCCTGTGTTGAATTTCCTGTCGTCGTCTTTCCAAAATAAAGCTCAGGACAAATCTTTACGTTTTGTTGTGACAAAACTTCTATTAAGTTTTCAGGTTGTCCATCGTCCCATTGCCGTGAACTCGATATCTCGATATTGAGGGAATATCTTCAAAATTGGTGCAAAGAAACATTCACTTGGATTCTCGTCCCTCACGTCCCTGTGAACATTAGCACTGTCTGTAGGGAATATGATTTCCTCCGGTACCGTTCACCTGGACTCTGTTCACCTGATTACATTCAAGACTGTTTGAGGAAGATTCTTGTGATGATGCAGATTTTGCATCAGTCCTGGTCCACAGACTTCAGGGTGACCAGTCGTCTGTGAAGTTAGAAACAGGAAGTCTGCTGAAGTTTAGTTGAGTAATTTGCTTCATGTTTGAAACCCTAACCCTTTTTAAAAAAATCATTTCTGAGCAGCTGATATCACAAATCCCAGTTTGCCGCATTGGGCTTTAACGAGGTGAGACGTCCTCTGTTCTTCACCCTCAAGAGTCAAACTACTGAAACCTTTGAACCGGTAAAGAAGGTAGAAACCTCAGGAAGGATTCTTATTCTCATCCTAACTAACCAATCAGCGAGAATACTCTGATGTACATTACTGCGAACAGCGCCCTCTGCCGGCTCAAGCTTCGGCTGCGTCAGCTGACGCGGCGCCGACATCTTGACTGAGGAGCCGAGTCACGGTCAAACGTGATGGAGCCGGAGGAGCGTCGCTGTGTCCCGGTGGTTCTCCGCCGAGGCGCCCGGTGTCCTGGAGGGCAGCACCGGAGGACAGCACCGGAGGACCGCCGGTGTCCTGGAGGACAGCACCGGAGGACAGCACCCGAGGACCGCCGGTGTCCCGGTGTCCGGTGTCGGAGGACAGCACCGGAGGACAGCACCCGAGGACCGCCGGTGTCCTGGGGGGCAGCACCGGAGGACCACCGGTGTCCCGGAGGACAGCACCGGAGGACCACCGGAGGACCACCGGTGTCCCGGAGGACAGCACCGGAGGATCACCGGTGTCCCGGAGGGCAGCACCGGACGACCGCCGGTGTCCTGGAGGACAGCACCGGAGGACCGCCGGTGTCCTGAAGGACAGCACCGGAGGACAGCACCCGAGGACCGCCGGTGTCCTGGAGGACCGCCGGTGTCCCCGGGTCTGTCCGCAGCGGTGACGTTAGCAGGGGATACTACCGACATGATCAGGTATTAATCGATGATCGATAACTGATCACTGTGGTTAATCTGTGATGAGTCATCGAACCTGGTTGTTAAACTCACCGATGAACATCGTTTCTGCATCCCAACGTACGTGACTGGGCGGTTTAAGTAGCACCGTTAAAACTTGAATTATCCCGTAACACGCGATGCACAGTTATTGTTCCTTATGCCGAAGGCTCCGTTAGAGTCCCGGTCCCCGGCTGGTTTCAACCTTCAAACCGGTTTCACGTGTATCTGCGTCAAAGCAAACTAATCAAATTAAAGTCTGAGAATTTTAAACGGAGTTCGGAGCGTGTCCATCAAAACGGCTTGATGAGCCTCCTGTTATCTGTTTATAGAAGGAGCAGCTGCTAAGCTAACATGCTAACATGCAGTTAATCTGATCATCTAACATTAAACAAATTTATACATGAACTGGAAACTATTGAAGCAGAAAATAAACAGAAATGATAATATAATACATAAAATATCTGTAAATTAAGTTTTACTGTTTCTGTTCTTAGAAAATATTTCCTCACCAAGAAGAATTAAAAATATTTATATAATACTATAAACCTATAATCCTAGTGACTCATTTAGTTTTCTTCACAAAAGTCTCTAACAAAGCTCCTCCTCTTCCTGTTTAGTGAATCTTCAGACTGACAGACACGGACAGACACGGACAGAGACCGACAGACACGGACAGAGACCGACAGACACGGACAGAGACCGACGGACAGAGACCGACAGACACGGACAGACACGGACAGAGACCGACAGACACGGAGAGAGACCGACAGACACGGAGAGAGACCGACAGACACGGAGAGAGACCGACAGACACGGACAGACACGGACAGAGACCGACAGACACGGACAGAGACCGACAGAGACCGACAGACACGGACAGACACGGACAGAGACCGACAGAGACCGACAGAGACTGACAGAGACCGACAGAGACCGACGGACAGAGACCGACAGACACGGACAGAGACCGACAGAGACCGACGGACAGAGACCGACAGACACGGACAGAGACCGACAGAGACCGACGACAGAGACCGACAGACGACAGAGACCGACAGACACGACAGAGACGACAGACACGGACAGAGACCGACGGACAGAGACCGACAGACACGGACAGAGACCGACGGACAGAGACCGACAGACACGGACAGAGACCGACAGAGACCGACAGAGACCGACGGACAGAGACCGACAGACACGGACAGAGACCGACAGACACGGACAGAGACCGACAGACACGGACAGAGACCGACGGACAGAGACCGACAGACACGGACAGAGACCGACAGACACGGACAGAGACGACGGACAGAGACCGACAGACCGACAGAGACCGACAGAGACCGACAGAGACCGACAGACCGACGGACAGAGACCGACAGACACGGACAGAGACCGACAGACACGGACAGAGACCGACGGACAGAGACCGACAGACACGGACAGAGACCGACAGAGACCGACAGAGACCGACGGACAGAGACCGACAGACACGGACAGAGACCGACAGACACGGACAGAGACCGACGGACAGAGACCGACAGACACGGACAGAGACCGACGACCGACAGAGACCGACGACAGAG
Organism: Reinhardtius hippoglossoides; assembly: GCA_006182925.3. Classification (NCBI taxonomy): domain Eukaryota; kingdom Metazoa; phylum Chordata; class Actinopteri; order Pleuronectiformes; family Pleuronectidae; genus Reinhardtius; species Reinhardtius hippoglossoides. Next base: position 176,864 of record VCHM03000027.1, read on the forward strand.
ACCGACGGACAGAGACCGACAGACACGGACAGAGACCGACAGACACGGACAGAGACCGACGGACAGAGACCGACAGACACGGACAGAGACCGACGGACGACGGAGAGAGACCGACAGACACGGACAGAGACCGACGGACAGAGACCGACAGACACGGCCAGACACCGACGGAATAGACCGACAGACACGACAGACACCAACAGACACCGACATAGACCGACAGACACGGACAGACACGGACAGAGACCGACAGACACCAACAGACACGGACAGAGACCGACAGACACGGAGAGAGACCGACAGACACTAACAGACACAGACAGACACAGACAGACACTGTCAGACACGGACAGAGACCGTCAGACATGGACAGACACGGACAGACACGGACAGACACGGACAGAGACCGACAGACACCAACAGACACGGACAGAGACCGACAGACACGGAGAGAGACCGACAGACACTAACAGACACGGACAGAGACCGACAGACACTAACAGACACGGACAGAGACCGACAGACACTAACAGACACGGACAGAGACCGTCAGACATGGAGAGAGACCGACAGACACTAACAGAGACGGAGAGAGACCGACAGACACTAACAGACACGGACAGAGACCGACAGACACTAACAGACACGGACAGAGACCGACAGACACTAACAGACACGGACAGAGACCGTCAGACACGGCCAGACACCGACATAGACCGACAGACACGGACAGACACCAACAGACACCGACATAGACCGACAGACATGGACAGACACCGACAGACACGGACAGAGACCGACAGACACTAACAGACACGGAGAGAGACCGACAGACACTAACAGACACGGACAGAGACCGTCAGACATGGAGAGAGACCGACAGACACCGACATAGACCGACAGACACAGACAGACACCAATACACACCTACACACACGGACAGAGACCGTCAGACACGGACAGACACCAACAGACACGGACAGACACCAACAGACACGGACAGACACTGTCAGACACGGACAGAGACCGTCAGACACGGCCAGACACCGACATAGACCGACAGACATGGACAGAGACCGACAGACACCAACAGACACGGACAGACACCAACAGACATGGACAGAGACCGACAGACACCAACAGACACGGACAGACACCAACAGACACGGACAGACACCAACAGACATGGACAGAGACCGACAGACACCGACACACACAGACAGAGACCGTCAGACAGAGACAGACAGAGAACGACAGACACCGACAGACACTAATGGTCACTGGGGTCCAGAACCTGGAGGGTCACACTCTGATCCTGCTCGTCCACACGGCCGGGACAGTGGAACTGAGACTGGCTCATCAGATCAGTTCTGGTTCCATCCGCCCCGTCCTCTGATCCCACTTCACACCAGCGTCTGACATCTGATGACATGACCACGAAGTCCATCATTAAACCAACGTGCTGTAATAAATTCATCTGTTTCATTTGCATCATAACAAACTAGAAATAGTGTGTGTCCCTTCCCAGAATGCTCTGCTTCCTCGGTCCACCTTGTCCCATCTGTCCCGTTTCCTGTTGACGTCGTGCATCATGAGCAGCAGCTCCGTCCTCCAGTCACCATCAAACGGCATGTGACTGACAGCTGTCGCCATGCCAACGTTCTTCTGACAGATTAGCGAGGAGAAGATTGATCCTGCGAGCTGCTGGTAAACAGGAAGTGATGTCACTTCCGGACACCGCTTATGTTCTACTCTTCTGTGGTTTTTTTAGGTTTTGATTTTTGTAAACGTTGGATGAGAAAATCAAAACCTAAAGAAAATACAGAGCAGACGGAAGACGACCAAAGATTTAAACACCTTCATCACCTGCTCACCTTCATCACCTGTAACACCTGTTCATCTTCATCACCTTCTTCACCTGCTCACCTTCATCACCTGCTCACCTTCATCACCTGTAACACCTTCTTCACCTGCTCACCTTCATCACCTGCTCACCTTCTTCACCTGCTCACCTTCATCACCTGCTCACCTTCATCACCTGTTCACCTTCATCACCTGCTCACCTTCATCACCTGTTCACCTTCATCACCTGCTCACCTTCATCACCTGCTCACCTTCATCACCTGTACACCTCATCACCTGCTCACCTACTCACCTTCATCACCTGTAACACCTGCATCACCTGTTCACCTTCATCACCTGCATCACCTGTTCACCTTCATCACCTGTAACACCTGTTCACCTTCATCACCTGTAACACCTGTTCATCTTCATCACCTTCATCACCTGTTCACCTTCATCACCTGCATCACCTGTTCACCTTCATCACCTGTAACACCTGTTCACCTTCATCACCTGTAACACCTGTTCACCTTCATCACCTGCATCACCTGTAACACCTGCATCACCTGTTCACCTTCATCACCTGCTCACCTTCATCACCTGTTCACCGGCATCACCTGCTCACCTTCATCACCTGTTCACCTGTATCACCTGCTCACCTTCATCACCTGTGGTGTACATTGAACAGCCAATCACATTCCAGAACACACTGTGTCCGATGATCACATCTGTGATGACGTGTGATTGTTTACTTTTTAAAATCATGTTTCCTCAGTAAAAGGTTTTCCTCTGATTCTGATCTTGTTTCATTTGTAAAGAAAAGTTCTGTGGATTTTGATATTTGGGATTTCCTTCTTCTAATAAATTCAAATTGAACAAAACAAACCAGATTCTTTATGATCACTATTAATACAGTGTATTTTATTATAGAATCAAATGTTGGTTTGTTCATCAGGGACGACGACCTGTCTTTAAGACCTGGACCCTGAACTACGAAGCAGGACTTGTGGTTATCAGGTAACTTCAGGTTAACTTCAGAGTTTTCAGTTCTACGAAGCTCGTTCACTTGTTATCAGGTAAATCACCACGGTAACTAATGATGAGCAGCTGACCTGCTCCAGGTGAAGTTGGAGATAAGAGATCAAACAGTCTAAAGCTCCGCCCACTGACCGATCCCTTCCTTTGGACCATGACATCATGTTCTCAGAGGATCCGTGGAGCTGGTGTGGACCGAGTCTCTGAGGAGGACCAGGGTCTTCAGAGACCCACAAGATCCTTTGAGCTCCTCTGATGAGCTTCTGAAAGATCTAGATCAGGGGTCGGCAACCTTTTTGACAATAAGTGCCAATGTGACATTTTCTTGTTAATTAGTGTGCCATATCAAAAATTGTTTATATTAAGTTTTATTATTGAACCACATTAATATTTCCAACAGACATGTCATTTTATTCCATCCATATTGGCTATATATAGAACAACACTTTAAAGAAACATGTTTATCTCATTATGATTGCAATAATAAGTTTGTCATTAACCAGCCACACTCATACTCAGAATTGCAAAAGCTTGTTTCAAAGACCTTGAGACAGTTTGCTTCTCAGACCTGGACACTGCACGTCTGATGGATTCTCCCTGGTCTGCCTGATCTTTGAAACTTCTTTCGTGCCTTGTCTCAAAGTGGCGCTGAACACCGGACGATCGTCACGCAACATTTTCAAAACACAACGTGCACACAGCCTTCTGCCCATGAGGAGTGAAGGGCCCCTTCGCTTGTTTAGCTAGCGGGCACCTGAGCGGCATGACATCACCAGTACACCTGAGCGGCATGACATCACCAGTACACCTGAGCGGCATGATGTCACCAGTACACCTGAGCGGCATGACGTCACCAGTACACCTGAGCGGCATGATGTCACCAGTACACCTGAACGGCATGACATCACCAGTACACCTGAGAGGCATGACATCACCAGAACACCTGAGAGGCATGACGTCACCAGTACACCTGAGCGGCATGACGTCACCAGTACACCTGAACGGCATGACATCACCAGTACACCTGAACGGCATGACATCACCAGTACACCTGAACGGCATGACATCACCAGTACACCTGAGCGGCATGACATCACCAGTACACCTGAGCGGCATGACATCACCAGCACACCTGAGCGGCATGACGTCACCAGTACACCTGAGCGGCATGACGTCACCAGCACACCTGAGCGGCATGACGTCACCAGCACACCTGAGTGGCATGACGTCACCAGTACACCTGAACGGCATGACATCACCAGTACACCTGAGCGGCATGACGTCACCAGCACACCTGAGTGGCATGACATCACCAGCACACCTGAGCGGCATGACGTCACCAGTACACCTGAGCGGCATGACATCACCAGTACACCTGAACGGCATGACATCACCAGCACACCTGAGCGGCATGACGTCACCAGTACACCTGAACGGCATGACGTCACCAGTACACCTGAGCGGCATGACGTCACCAGTACACCTGAGCGGCATGACGTCACCAGTACACCTGAGAGGCATGACGTCACCAGTACACCTGAACGGCATGACATCACCAGTACACCTGAGCGGCATGACGTCACCAGTACACCTGAGCGGCATGACGTCACCAGTACACCTGAGAGGCATGACGTCACCAGTACACCTGAGCGGCATGATGTCACCAGTACACCTGAACGGCATGATGTCACCAGTACACCTGAGCGGCATGACGTCACCAGTACACCTGAACGGCATGACGTCACGTCTTGTTAGTAAACAACAGATTCAGATCTCGTGGCCCCCAGTTATTTATTTCGTTCCCACACGTTATTATATCGTGGTCACATAATATATTATTACCAAATGCCACCAGGGGGCGCTGTAACTAACACTGACAGAATCACAGATTATTTAGCAGCTGTAACTGTTTCTTTTATTCTGGATGTTTATTCTCCTCTGACTTTTATCATACAACAGATGAGGAAAACCTGAGTGGACTTAACGAGTTGATAACCAGCATCATGTGACCACTGAGCCTCACTGTGTTAGTTAGGTTCAGCTTGATACTGACAGAGATCCAGTTCAGACCTGGTCCTGAGAGTCCGAACTGAGGGACACAGACCCTGAGCTCTCAGTGTGTGTGTGGATGGACAGATGAATGGATGGAGATGTAATTAAATCCTCGTCCCTCAGCTCCGTCTGAAAGTTTGTCTCCTCCTCCGTTTCTGAGCGACATGTCACCAGGAGCCCGATGCTCTGGACTCTGAGGGGATTGGACGGCTGCGAGTAGGCCCCCCGGGCCCCGGGGCCTTCAGCCAGAAACACAGAGGCATTGTGGGATTCTCCTGCAGAGCTGCAGAGATCTGCAGGAGAATCTGAGAAAAGAGAGGTCAAAGGTCAATTCATTCTTAATGTATTTATTAGTTTGGTCCATGTCCCTTATGCTACCATGGAGGAGTCTGAGTTTATGACCTATACTGCAGCCAGCCACCAGGGGAAGATCCAGATTATCTGTTTTCACTCTTTGGAGCCATCATGTCCAACTTTATTCTGATATTTATTCTGATCAGAGTTTTTTCAGTTACTCAGTTGATCCTGGTCTCAGTTGGTCCTGGTCTCAGATGGTCCTGGTCTCTGATGGTCCTGGTCTCAGATGGTCCTGGTCTCAGATGGTCCTGGTCTCTGATGGTCCTGGTCTCAGTTGGTCCTGGTCTCTGATGGTCCTGGTCTCAGATGGTCCTGATCTCTGATGGTCCTGGTCTCAGTTGGTCCTGGTCTCTGGTGGTCCTGGTCTCAGTTGGTCCTGGTCTCTGATGGTCCTGGTCTCAGGTGTTTTTTTAGATCGGACAGAAATCTCTTGTGTTTTATGGCTGAGACTCCAGGTCCAGAATATGTGGTCTAATCCAGAACAGATGTGTAGAACCTCAGGAATGTGTTGCAGATCACAGTAAAGAATAAAGAGGAACCAGTGGAACCGGTTCAGGGTCTGTTCTCGTGTTGACTCCTCAGGGTTCTCATGTGTGTTTGGACAGATGTTCTGAGAGGAGACAAGACAAACATCTGGACGGCTGCTGCTGGGAAAACACCTCAGGGTGGCCCTACCTGTGGCAACACACCCTGAGGGCCCCCGGGGGCCCCCGGGGGCCCCCAAGGACACAAGCAGAAGCAGGTCTGAAAGTTTGTGAATCTTCAGCTGAGACTCTGATCCAGAATCAATCTGAATCAAGATCAACCTGAACCTGGTTCAACCTGAACCTGGATGTGCTCATATCTGAAGTGAAAGGGTTAAACTGTGTGTAAACACACACACACGCGCGCGCACGCGCGCACACACACACACACGCACACACTCACGCACACCTGACCCCGCCCCTCCGGAACAGAGACACTCTGGGAAGTTTCTTCAGTTCAGTTCGGAGCCGAACTCAGGGACCGGGTCCAGACTGCGATCCACCCGAGTCATCTGGTCCTGACTCAGAGGACACGACACACTGACCCGGGACGGTTTGGGTCTTTTTTACTTTTTTCTCTCGCTCGGATCCGGACGCGCGGAGGTTTTACGCGTCTCCAGGTCGGTTCCTTTGGACCATGAATCCTGTGTAGGATCTGATCCAGTTCTCATCATGGACCCGGTTCAGCTGCTGCTGCTGCTGATGTTGATGATGATGAAGGTGAGCTCTGATCTTTGATTAGTTTCTAAAATCATCTACTCTTTAATGGAGTTCTGGATGAAACACGACAGGTTGACCTAAATTAATTCGTTTGTCCACAGAGTTCTGGTTCTGATCTGGTTTTGACTGAGTTCTGGTTTCTGGATAGTTTCCATTAGAAAAACAAGAAATAAGAAGAAACTAACTTGAGACAAAAAGAGAAACTTAAATAAATTTAAATGTTCAAACTTGTTTTACTAAACTTACAGATCAGTATATAATAGATAAGACAATAGAAAACATGTTCCTCACATGTTCCTCACATGTTCTGCAGGTTCTTGATGTGAGAACAAATGTCTGAGTCAGTGTCTCTGGACATGTTCTGGAACTTTTCCTGCAGCCTCCTGGTGAAATGTCCATGTGAGAAACAGCAGTGAAATGTCCAGACTCTTTTTTCTTGTGTGAAAACATCTTGAGTTCTCGTGTTCTCGTGTTCTCGTGTTCTCGTGTTCTCGTGTTCTCAGGTTTGAGTTGGTTGTAGTTTGTATCTTCACCACTCGATAACACTAAATAACTTGCTTAGGTGTCATACACGTGGACATAGACAAGTGGACTTAATGTTCACATGTATGACACCTGAAGACGTCACTAACTCCTTCACACTTTATAATTCACATAATGATGATTATAATTAATGTTTTAGCGCCACCTCTGGTCAGAATATTCCCTTTGTGAACGAGTCTGCTGTTTCTACAGATGAGAAACAAACTGACGAAGAGAGGAAGCAGAGAAGCTTCACATGTGTCTGACACATTTCACATCTGTATGAGATCAGCCACTGAGCCACTGGCTCCGTGCACACACATTCACATTAACGTGGTTCTTGTGATCCGATCTCCAGTGGACAGCTCTTCCTGTACTTGTGTCTCTGTCAGGACCATTTCAAGCCTATGCCTACTGCTATATCTACAGAGTGAGGACATTTAGTCCGGTCCTCACTTCTTCAGGGGTTCAGACTTTCAGGGTTAGAATTAAGTTATGGTTAAAGTTAGGGTTAGTCATTTAGTTGTGATTGTTAAGGTCAGGGAATGTGTGTGTGTTGTGGATCATTGTTGATATTGATCATAACATGTTATAAATTCAATTCAATTGTATTTGTATGTAAATCATAATATACATTATCTCAAGTTATCTCACATGTTAATAACACATGTTAATAACACATGTTAATACCACATGTTAATAACACATGTTAATAACACATGTTAATAACACGTGTTAATACCAGGTGTTAATAACACATGTTAATAACACATGTTAATAACACATGTTAATAACACATGTTAATAACACATGTTAATAACACATGTTAATAACACATGTTAATAACACATGTTAATACCAGGTGTGTACAGGGCCAGATGAGCCGCTCAAAACAATACTTGTATATTAACAAATATATAAATGTCAAACGCACCATAATAGAAACTCTATAAATATATGTATATTTGTAATATATGAATATTAGTTACTCAAATGTTTTAATTTTATTTAATTATTATTTTATTCATTTGAGTTGGTTAGTTTTTATGTTGTTGTTACTTCCTGATGTTTAAAGTCTGTAAAACTTGTTTAGTGTTTTAGACGTGTTAGTGTTTATCATCAGAGGAAGCTGATTGGTTCATGTTGTTTACAGATGTGCTGCAGCAGAGCCACGGAGCGGAGAAACAAACGTTACGCTGTGAATCCTCTGGGACACAAGTGGACTCACTACAACATCACATACAGGTGTGTGTGTGTGTGTGTGTGTGTGTGTGTGTGTGTGTGTGTGTGTGTGTGTGTGTGTGTGTGTGTGTGTGTGTGTGTGTGTGTGTGTGTTCAGGTTACATCAGCTGCTCTCTGTTTGTCTCAGAATCATCAAGTTTCCGAACACTCTGAACGTGGACGACACTAAGAAGGCCATCAGCATCGCCTTCACCAAGTGGAGCGACGTATCTCCTCTGACCTTCTCAGACGTTACTGATGGCAACGCCACGGCCGACATCACCATCGGTACGAGCAGGAGACGACAGGTTTGATGTTTGTGGTTCGGTTTGATAAAACACTGTTTGTCTGTGTCAGGTTTCTACACCTTCAACCACACCGACTGCTGGTGGGCTCCTCTACATCCCTGCTTCGACGGCCTGAACGGCGAGCTGGCTCACGCTTTCCTGCCGCCGCGAGGAGAAATACACTTTGACAACCACGAGTTCTGGATCCTCGGCAAGTCCAGATTCAGCTGGAAACAGGGTAAGAATAAACCTCCTCCATGTTAGCAGATGGGACATGGACCAAAATAACCAATCAAAGTAGACGTTAATAAAATGTTTGTCAAAGATGGTTCGTTTTCGTTCTTATCTCAACTGTTCATGTTTCTGATCAGCTTGTTCCCGACCGTTATGTGAACTGATTCTTCAGGTGTGTGGCTGAACGACCTGGTTCAGGTGGCGGCTCATGAGATCGGTCACGCTCTCGGCCTGTGGCACTCCAGAGACCCTCAGGCGCTGATGCATCCCAATGCCACCTACACCGGACAGAGGAACATCGCTCAGGACGACGTTTGGGGCATCCAGAGACTCTACGGTAAAGTTCTTCTCTCTTCAATTCTCATCCTTTAATAAACCTTTGGAGACGAGAGATAGCGAGAGAGAGAGAGAAGAGAGAGAGAGAGAGAGAGAGAGAGAGAGAGACAGAGAAGAGAGATAGAGAGAAGAGAGACCAGAGAAGAAGAGAGAGAGAGAGAGAACAGAGAGAGACAGACGAGAGAGAGAGAGAGACAGAGAGACAGAGAGAGGGACAGAGAGAGAGACAGAGAAGCGAGAGAGACAGAAGAGAAGAGACAGAGAGAGAGACAAAGAGAGAGGAACAGAGAGAGAGAAGAGAGAGAGCAAGAGAGAGAGAAGAGAGAGAGAGAGAGAAGAGAGAGAGAGGAGAGACAGAGAAGAGAGAGAGAAGAGAAGACAGAGAGAGAGAAGAGACAGAGAGAGAGCGAGAGAGAGAAAGAGAGAGACAGAGAGAGCAGAGAGAACAGAGAAGAGAGAGAGAGAGAGAGAGAGAGAGACAGAGAGGAACATAGAAGAGAGAAGAGAGAGGAGAGAGACAGAGAGAGCGAGAGAGAGAGAGAAGCGAAGAACTGAGAAAGAGAAGAGAAGAGAGAGAGGAGAGAGAGAGAGATAGAGAGAGAGAGAACAGAGAAGAGAGAGAGAGAGACTAGAGAGAGAGAGAGAGAGAGACAGAGAAGAGAGAGAGAGAGAGAGAGGAGAGAGAGAGAGAAGAAGAGACAAGAGATAGAGAGAGAGAGCAGAGAGAAGAGAGAGACAATAGAGAGAGAGAGAGAAGAAGAGCGAGAGACAAAAGGAAAGAGAGAGAGACAGAGAGAGAGCAGAGAGAGAGACAGAGAGATAGAGAGAGAATAGAGAGAGAAGAGAGAAGAGAGAGACAGAGAGTCTCCTAGTTCCTGTCAGCACTCGTGCTGCAGCATCTTGGACCAACTGGAGGCTTGAATGTCATGACAACAAGAAGATCCAAAATATACCTCGCAGAGTTAAGTTTAGTGCGTCAAAATTGTATATTAAACAACAGTGAAGACAAAGTTAAAGGAAGTAAATGTAGGTAGGACCTGCTGCGTCAGTAGAATACTGCTGACATGATCATATCATGTATGATCTTGTCAGTTACACGTGTTGACCCATTGGTCTGCAGGTTGTCTGGATAAGAAGCGAGTCTGTGATCCGTGGGCTCGACTCGGCTTCTGTGAGCGGAGGAAGACCTTTATGAAGAAGAACTGTCCTCAGCGCTGTGACCTCTGCTATGGTGAGTCCACATCGCTCCTCTGGTCCAACAGAAACTTGATCCCGATGGTCAGGTCCTTGAACCGTCTCTGGTATGAAAATCATTTCCTGTCTGTGTCTCGCTCACAGAGCCTCTGGAAGCAGTTACCACACCAACACCGTCTCCAGCCAACTTCAAGATCAAGATGGTTCCCAGAGGGAAGGTGGTGGGTTTCCGCTGTGGAACCAAAAACTCTCGCTCTCCGCCCAAAGTCAGGTCAGCTGATCACTAAGTCAGGGAGGAATTCAATTCAACTTTATTTGTACATCATCAAATCACAAACGGACATTATGTCAAGGCACTTTACAGAGTAAGAATATTGTCGAGCAACAAGCGGCACTGACGGCAGTGGAGAGAAAAGACAGCAACAGAAGAATGAACGTAAAGTTTGACAATTCCTGTAGAAACATTAAGATCAATAACTGTGGACCAATAACTTGTTGATTTTTGTCATGACCTTCGTCAACTCAGTTCCTCGTTTTTCATGGAGGTGGTTTTCTGTCACAGCTTTACTACTAGTGCAGTACACTGTTTTTCCTGAGGGTGGTGCTAGAGTTACCGTTGTGAATGATCTGGTCATCAGTAGAAACTCACCTTCATCTTTCTCTGGCGTTCATCTGTCCTGCAGCTGGTTTAAAGACGGAGAACAGATCCTCGCCTCCGTCCCCGGCTACATCGTCTTGAAGGACCGAGACCTTCGCATTATCGCCAATGAGTTCAACGAGGGTGTTTACACCTGTCGCATCCATCGACGCGGGGAAATCGTATCTGCCAACTCCTGGGCCATCCGACTAAAACCAGAGCAGCCGTCTAACAGCTGAGGAAATAACGTGATGAACCGGTTTCTATATTAGTGGAACGACTCACTACGATTGGATATGATAGAAAGTCACTCAGCAAACCAACAGAACCATGATTCAGTTTGATCCAGACCCAGAACTCCTCTTCTGCTCTGAGGAACCTTTCACACCCGATGTTCAGGTTCAGACTGAACTGAAGAGTCCGAAGCTCTGAACCAACCAGGTGTGAGAGATTGAAACCTGAGGCTCCATCATTGAATCGATATATAGATTCATAAAGATGGACATGTCTCCATTTCCTCCTATCTCAGATATGGGCGCCGCCATCTTGACTGGTGACGTCAGAACGTTTGATCGAATGAATTTGATCATGTTATAGTTTTTGTTAGCGCCCCCCCCCCCCCCCAGTAATGTATGTGACACGTTTGTAGTATAAGTCATGTGACAGCAGCTCTGACGTCTTATTGAATCTTTTATTTTTCAGTTGCTCATATTGTTTGTGGCGTCTCTTTTCCTCTTCTTCACTGACAGTCGTTCTAAAAACATAGTCCTGTGTTTGACACTGATTTACCCATAATGCACTACTGAGTTTATTGCAGAGAAACATGATGTCATGAATTTAAATAAATTCAGTTTCTAACATTTTGATTGTTAACATTTAAATTAGTAACAAGTCGTTAAAATCCACCTGTTGTCTCCAGGTGACGTCAGCCACTGATGCATTGTGGGATACCGTCTGTTTCTGTCCAGACACTGACATCATGTGGACACTCAGAGCTACTGCACCAACCTCTGTGGTCAACAGAGCTGAGACTCATCTGTTTGTCAACCTCTAACCTGCTCTCTGATTGGACCAGAGCTCTGCTCACAATCACAAGTCAGCTGTGACTATACACACGTGAGACGCGTGAGGAACACGTAAACAACACGTGAGAACATATGCACACATCTTTATATCTTCAGAAACGAGACAAATATCATCCACCTTCAAAATCAAACTTTATTGTGTGAACACAACTGTTCAGGTGAGGCTGCACACGGTGCAGACACACACCTGTCATCACCTCCAACCTTCTAATTCAAAAGACCTTCATCATGTCATCGTCCTCATCTTCATCCTGAGAGCCGTGATGCAGATGAGGAGGACGACAGACCTGAGATCAGCTCAGACTCGAACACACAAAGATTCAATTATTCTGGTCTGTTACAAAATGTGCCCCCCCTCACCCCCCCTCCTGTGGCACTGATAAGGTGTAATCAGAGGGGGCGGGGCTAAAGCACAGGTAAACAGAAAAAAGGCACGTGTGTGGCTTGTTTATAGGCAGAGAAACACTGAGAAGGTCAGCGGGCGGCGACACGTTAAATCAACAAAGATAAAGGTAGAGATGCAGACGGGGGCGGGGCTGGTCCTAGGGGTTGGATTGGTCGTAGAGTACAGGAATGTTTGTTTGGATAAACCTAGGGGGCGGGATCACGACGACCTGTCTGATGATGTCGGCGTTTGGGGCTCCTTCATCTCACTGTCGTGGCCCCGCCCCCTGCTGGTGACGTCACTCTACATGCCCATCCTGATGCTCTGGATGATCTGAAAAATGGCTGAAAAACAACAGAGGAAACATGTTCAGGTTGAAGTGTGAAGCAAAGACGTGCTCGTGTAGCATTGCTCATGTAGCATGCTAATACAGCGTGCTAAAACAACATCATCTTCAGCACATGACGTATTAAACAGGGTCAGCGCTCTGTTTATCTTTAGCCCCGCCCCCTCAGACCTGAGCTTCCTGTCACAGTGACACGATCTGACGGGTCAAAGTGACATGATAAGAACACAGCAGCGCCACCTCCAGGTTACAACCAGAAGAGATGCTGATTTGATGAGTTTGAGTTTCCTCAGCAAACTTCAACATTTATTGTAAATAAATTCATTAGGAATTTGAGAAAGTTAATGAAATAAAGAAAGTTTGAATTAAAATAAACTCACCTGAGCCACAGACAACGAAGATGAAGAGCGCGAGGAGCCACGGGCCCACCCCCTTGTCTTCAGTGACGTTCCTCTGAAACACAGATTCACTTACTCTCAACACATTCACCAGCTTCATGGCTCTGCAGCACGCTCCCGCTCAACACATCATGTTCATGGGTTATTCATTCACTGTACATATCTCACTGGACATATCTCACTGGACATATCTCACTGTACATATCTCACTGACATATCTCACTGTACATATCTCACTGACATATCTCACTGGACATATCTCACTGTACATATCTCACTGTACATATCCTCTCTGTACATATCTCACTGTACATATCCTACTGTACAAATCCTCACTGACATTATCTTAACTTCTTAATGATCGTTTGGTTTCTGACCGAATGTACTGATCTGATGTGACGTCACGGACCATCACTGGTTAGTGATCAGTGTTCTGATTGATCCGTTTGACCAGAGACACAAAGTTATGATTGATTTCTCTGTTGATCGATGGTTACGTGTATTGATCAGAGGGACGCCGGTCAGACGTTACATTACAAACATCGTTACATTACTAACGTGAGTTGATTGGTTCGAGTAGTTGTTAAACTCACCGCTGACTTGACAACGTTTCCTCGCTGAGTGATGTTTTTACTGTGCTTCTCGTTCGCCATGCGGATCCTCTGTTTGGCCACCATCTTGCTTCAGGACTTTTACCGATGTTTGGACGACAATGTTCGGATCCTGGTGGTTTTCCTGCGGACGCTGACGGACTGAAAGAATCACGATCTGTCTACGTCCTCAAAAAGCTAAAGCCCCGCCCCCCACATCCGGGAGGCATATACACGTCTGCGAAAAGCTGCTGCCTGTCAAAATAAGACTTCCTGTCTGCCCTTTCAAATTAAATCCACCCTCTCCTTGAAACTTCTTTTCACTATGACGCATGAATCACTCAGGACAAGCACGTGGTGCTTTCTGATGATGTCGCCTTTAGGCAACATCATCAGATGTTCGGTTCGGTCACAAGGTTCGGTCCAAGGACAGAACCCTGTGGAACTCCAGGACTAACTTGTGTGTGCACGGAGTCATTGTTAACATGAACAAACTGAAATCTACGTGATAAATATGAGTTAAACCAGTCTGATGTTCCTTTGATCCAGTCTCTGTAGCAGGATCTTATGATCTGTGGGGTCAGATGCTGCACTAAGATCCAACAGGACCAGTAAGAGACAAGTCCATTATCCGAGGCCATGAACAGGTCGTTAGTCACTGTTAACAGCTGTTTCTGTGATGGTTCTGAATCCTGACTTTTGATGTCAGCTCATAAAGAAGAACTAAATTTAAGAAAAGTGATATATTGAATAGTTATATTTTATATTTTATATTTGACACTGTTCTTTAGTTTTGCTTTTGTTTTGAAACAGGAAGTAGTTTTTCCCTCAGTTGTTCTCAACAAACTTGACTAGCGACAAAACTTGATATTTTAATAAAATAATATTTTTTTTATGTCTGAAAATATTTTACGCTATTGTTGATAAATCGTCGCACGTGACGTCACACCGGTCGTATTAATTTATTGCTGTATTTTTGACTGACGTGTCGCAAAGTCGGTGCCTGTATGCTGATGTGGCACTGAAAGACCCGCCTGCTGCTGCTATGACGTATTTCCGGGACAGGATACTTTCTTCTTCCGGTTCTCAGCAACATGGCGCCTCCAGTGCCGCTGTTCGCAGGTGAGCGATGAACTTTCTCTAAATGAGCTGATTTGAAATGTGTTGTGATCCGAGTTCCCACCGACACGTGGGTGAGTCGGTACCGGAAACACTGAACCTTCCGGCCGCTGCGGAGCCGCTCGTCTCCCGCTCTGGGATCCAGAAGCAACTTTAAACCAAACTTCACTCAATTCTTCCATCATGTGTGTTTTTAAATAGTTTTTAAACGTAAAGATACAATTAAAATCATTAAAGTCTTCAGATCAATTCATGTAATTTAAAAACACACAAAGATAAACAAGATAAATCAAGTTTCAAATGTGAAGCTGATGAACAGAAACACACAAACATGATCCTGCAGATGTTTCAATGAATAAAGTATATATATACACACACACACATATATATATATATATATATATATATATAAACTCGTATATACATGTATATTGTCAGTGCGTGGCTCAGGTGGAACGTCTCTGCTCCATGGTCCTCCTCAGTGTGAGCAGCAGTCATCCTTCCCCAGGTAAAAGCACCATCACATCCTGTTCATCATCTTCATCATCACCACAGTGGAACGTCCATTGTGTGTGTGTGTGTGTGTGTGTGTGTGTGTGTGTGTGTGTGTGTGTGTGTGTGTGTGTGTGTGTGTGTGTGTGTGTGTGTGTGTGTGTGTGTGTGTGTGTGTGTGTGTGTGTGTGTGTGTGTGTGTGTGTGTCCCTCCCTCAGGCACAACAAGTGTGTGACCTTCAGCAGAGACGGGACGTTGTTTGGCTGCTGCAGTGGAGACAGGTAACCATGACATCATCTGTTGTTTGTATCCATGATGAGGACGTAACTTCCCTGAAGCTAATCTGTCTGTCTCTCTGTCTCTGTCTGTCTCTCTGTCTCTGTCTGTCTCTCTGTCTCTGTCTGTCTCTCTCTCAGTGTCTCTGTGGTCAAATCTTCAGATGGCTCCATCATGTCGACCTTTGATCTTCCTAAGACGTCTCTGCTGGAGTTTTCTCCTCTGAACAGCGTCCTGGTTACCTGGCAACCATACAGCAGTAAGACAACAACATAGTGAGACAGTAAAGCTTTGACATGTTCCTGACGTGTTCCTCACATGTTCTGCAGGTTCTCTATGTGAGAACAAATGTCTGAGTCAGTGTCTCTGGACATGTTCTGGATCTTCTCCTGAAGCCTCCTGGTAGAATGTGTGTAACATGTCAGAGTGAGTCCATGTGAGGAAACAGCAGGACGATGTGTGAAGAAGAGGAGCCGGACACGTAGAAGACGAAGACGTCCACTTGGAAACACGAGGAGGTTCCAGAGCTTCTGGTGCTGAGGGCCGACGCCGGTGTGGACGAGCTGTAAACAACAACACTGATCTTTCCACAGCAGAGTTTATTCGTCATGTCCGGCCTCCTGCTGCTCTACAGGCTCCGCCCCTCGCCTGGATGTTCCCACATGTTCCTGTTTGAACGAGTCGGACCCAACAACCTGCTGCTGCTGCTTCACAAACACCAACTACACAACATGTCCAGAAACAACCTGCTGCTGCTGCTTCACAAACACCAACTACACAACATGTCCAGAAACAACCTGCTGCTGCTGCTTCACAAACACCAACTACACAACATGTCCAGAAACAACCTGCTGCTGCTGCTACACAAACACCAACTACACAACATGTCCAGAAACAACCTGCTGCTGCTGCTTCACAAACACCAACTACACAACATGTCCAGAAACAACCTGCTGCTGCTGCTCCACAAACACCAACTACAGGAAATGTCCAGACGATATTTTACAGAGCTCACGTCTGAAAACAGTTTAAGACAACGAGACAGTTCACAGTCTATATGTGTGTGTTACAGAGAGTCAGGACAGTCCTCAGGGGGACGCTAACCTCCAGCTGTGGTCGTTACAGAGTGGTCAGCTGATAAAATCTCTGTATCAGAAGAAGGTCGACTCCTGGTCAGTGTGTGTGTGTGTGAGCGGACACATTGGACTCACTTGTCATTACATTGAGACAAAGAGGTGTGTTAGCGGAGCCATGTGCTGACTGTGTGTGTGTGTGTGTGTGCGTGTGCGTGTGCGTGTGCTGTGTGCATGCATAGGTGCCCGAGCTGGTCCGAGGATGAGAACATCTGCGTGAGGATCGTTAACAACGAGCTGCACTTCTACGAGAACAACGACTTCAGTAAGACACGGGTCTGGGCAATTCACTGAAAATGTATCGAAGGCAACATTTATTTATTAATTTAAAAGTTAGAAATAATAGATTTTTATTTCAATAATTGAAATGATGTGAAGTCATATCTCCCAGCCCCAGTGAGAGACCACCTTTGACTCTCAGCTTCCCGTTAGCTTCCCGTTAGCTTCCCGTTAGCTTCCTGTTAGCTGCCAGCGCAGATCCGAGTTCTCGATGTGTAAACTTGGGTTTGTGTTTTCAGACTCCATCGCCAACAAGCTTCACATGCAGAAAGTGTCCGAGTTTGCGTTGTCGCCTGGAGGTCAACCCTGCAAGGTGAGGACCCTCATCAGAGTTTGTGTCCCCGGCTCCGTCTGTCCTCTCATGGCTCTGTCCTCTATCCCCTCTAGGTGGCTGTCTACGTCCCAGGCAGTAAAGGAGCCCCCTCGTTTGTTCGTCTGTACCAGTACCCAGTACTGGGCGGGCCGACTGCGGCAATCGCCAACAAGAGCTTCTTCAAGGCGGACAAAGTGGACATGCAGTGGAACAAGAAAGGTGAGCGGAGGGTCGAGGATGTAACGTGACACTCTAAGGAATAAGTCCTGACATGAAGCTGTTTCCTATGAACGTCTCAGCTTCTGCGATTCTGGTGACGGCGAGCGTCGAAGTGGACAAATCTGGAGCCTCCTACTATGGCGAGCAGACGCTGCATTACCTCGGTGTGAACGGAGAGACCGCTCTGGTTCAGCTGTGTGAGTTCACTTGTTGCTTTTTACAAAGTCTCAACTCAATGACGTGACTGAAGTTAGAGGTTGAATGAAAACATCATGTTCATCATTTTATAATCTGAAGAACAGAAAACGCTCTGAGGGACATGAAATGTTTACAGACTCTTTTCTTTCTGTTTTTGAAACAGCGAAGAATGGGCCAATCTACGATGTGGTGTGGAGTCCGAACTCCGCTGAGTTCTGTGTGGTGTACGGCTTCATGCCGGCCAAAGCCACTGTCTTCAACCTCAAGTGTGACCCTGTGTTCGACTTTGGAACGGGACCGAGAAATGCAGCCTACTACAGGTGAGGACACACCTGCAGGTTCACAGATGAGTCGGTGGATCCACGTCAGATTTTAATCCTGTTTCCAGTCCTCAGGGACACATTCTGGTGTTGGCCGGCTTCGGGAACCTGCAGGGTAAGATGGAGGTCTGGGACGTGAAGAAGTACAAACAGGTGAGGAAGAAGCCACGAGTCGCTGAGTCTAAAGATTCATTCATTCAGTTTTAAATGATGTAAACGTCACTGCCTTCTAACTTCCATGTGTCCTTTACATTGGCATGTTGTGAAGAAAGACATCCACTAGAGGGCAGCGCAGTGTCGAGAGTTTCTGACAAAAATAACATGCCCGAGGAGGTTGTGATGAAGTTCCTCTTCCTCTTGTAAACGATGGTGGTCCAACTCATAAAGTCCCTCCTGACTAAGTTCCACCATTGTTGAGATTTCCTCATGCGCTACGATTGTGTCACTGTAGCACACTGCCCCCTCATGATTTCCTGTGGTACTGCTATGTCTCGTCTGGACACGTGAACTTTCAGAAAACAGATGAAATGAACAGAGTACGACCAGAAGGCTTCATCTGCTTCTTTAGATTCTACAGGTTCAAACAGTTTTTATCAGATCAGTTGTGACCTTTAACCTTTGAACCAGCTCAGTTGTCCTGCAGGTTGGTTCTGTGGGTTCTGTGGTCGCAGGGATGGACATCTCCTGATGATGGACAGGAACCTGAACGCAGTCTGACCCCTCCCTCTCTTTTCAGGTGTCTAAACCTCAGGCTGCAGACGCCACCCTTTTTTCCTGGTGTCCTGATGGCGAACACGTCGTCACGGCGACCTGCTCTCCCAGGCTGCGGGTCAGTAACGGTTATAAGATCTGGCACTACACCGGCTCCGTGCTGCATAAATGCGACGTGGCTGCCGGTTCGGAGCTGTGGGAGGTTCTGTGGCAGCCGTTCCCTCACGGCAGCTTCCCAGAGCGGCCCGTGAACTACCAGGTGGCGTGCAGCGAGCTAGGGACCACGCAGGCCACGCCCACTCAGGTGTACCGTCCCCCTGCACTGAGACACCTGCCGGCCTCGGCCAGCAGCAAACTGGTGAGGAGACATGTGACCACCAGCGTACATGCTGATTGGTTCTGAAAACATCACCTGCAGCTCCTCCCCCTTTACCTTAAACTGCTGCTGTCTGTTTCACATGTACCTGTCTGTCTGACATGAACCTGTCTGTCTGACATGTACCTGTCTGACATGTACCTGTCTGTCTGACATGTGTCTGTCTGACATGTACCTGTCTGTCTGACATGTACCTGTCTGACATGAACCTGTCTGTCTGACATGAACCTGTCTGTCTGACATGAACCTGTCTGTCTGTGCCACACGTGTCTGTCTGTGCCACACGTGTCTGTCTGTCCCACACGTGTCTGTCTGTCCCACACGTGTCTGTCTGTGCCACACGTGTCTGTCTGTGCCACACGTGTCTGTCTGTGCCACACGTGTCTGTCTGTCCCACACGTGTCTGTCTGTCCCACACGTGTCTGTCTGTGCCACACGTGTCTGTCTGTCCCACATGTACCTCCGTGTCTCACGTCTCTACCTGTCTGTCAGCACGAGGACGAGCCTCCTCAGAACATGCGTCCAGGAGAAAAGAACCTTTCAAAATCAGCTCTGAAGAATCAGAAGAAACGAGAAGCAAAGAAAGCAGCGAAACAGGTGAACTGCCGACGGCCGACGGCTGAGGAATGACCTTTGTTCCATGCGTGTATGTAACCATCGTATGTTGGTAACGTGTTGATCTCTGATCAGGAATCAAAGTCTGAACCTTCACCTGACCCTGACCCCGCCCCCGTCACCAACAGCCAATCAGAGCCGGGGAGTGGTGACCTGGAGACAGACAAGAAGATGAAGAATTTAAAGAAGGTGAGGAGCAGGACGGGTCACATGACCTGAGGAGCTCGGCCTGTTCTGTGCTGTGATTGGTCAGTTTATGTGTTTCAGAAACTTAAAGCCATCGAGGAGCTGAAGGAGCAGCAGACGTCAGGACAAGTCCTGCAGAAGAACCAGGTGATCAATTAATGACCAATCACCTTCTGTCGGTTAACGACCAATCACCTTCCGTGTTCAATGATCAGTGTGTGACGGTCGTCGGGTTTGTTTTGTGCAGCTGGAGAAGATCCAGAAGGAGGAGCAGCTTCTGAAGGAGCTGGAGGAGCTGCAGATCCAACAGTAGGGGGCGATGCAGGAGCAACAGGCCACGCCTCCAAGTCCCACGATCCATCACTGTCATTAACACTGAGGATGACTGTGAGCAGGGGGTGGGGCTTATCTAAGAGGCAGTACCTGGCTTGATACACTTCCATCACATGTCCATCACCTCATGCCTCTGGAATTCTGGGAAATGTAGTTGAATAAAAAAAATGAGATTGAAAGTTTAGCAGGACATTTTTTTGGTGTGTGTGTGTGTGTGTGTGTGTGTGTGTGTGTGTGTGTGTGTGTGTGTGTGTGTGTGTGTGTGTGTGTGTGTGTGTGTGTGTGTGTGTGTGTGTGTGTGTGTGTGTGTGTGTGTGTGAGCGAGCATTGAAGCCTTTGCCAGTGTCACTTTCACAATAAAACCCTGCAGGCTGGTTAGAATTTGTGTCTTCAAGTTCATCCAGTGCTGCAAAGTGTTCTCCAGCTGCAACAGACATGTTCTCCAGCTGCAACAGACAGATGTTCTCCAGCTGCAACAGACATGTTCTCCAGCTGCAACAGACATGTTCTCCAGCTGCAACAGACAGATGTTCTCCTCCAGCTGCAACAGACAGATGTTCTCCTCCAGCTGCAACAGACAGATGTTCTCCTCCAGCTGCAACAGACAGATGTTCTCCTCCAGCTGCAACAGACATGTTCTCCAGCTGCAACAGACAGATGTTCTCCAGCTGCAACAGACAGATGTTCTCCTCCAGCTGCAACAGACAGATGTTCTCCAGCGGCAACAGACATGTTCTCCAGCTGCAACAGACAGATGTTCTCCAGCTGCAACAGACATGTTCTCCAGCTGCAACAGACAGATGTTCTCCAGCTGCAACAGACATGTTCTCCAGCTGCAACAGACATGTTCTCCAGCTGCAACAGACAGATGTTCTCCTCCAGCTGCAACAGACAGATGTTCTCCAGCGGCAACAGACATGTTCTCCAGCTGCAACAGACAGATGTTCTCCTCCAGCTGCAACAGACAGATGTTCTCCTCCAGCTGCAACAGACAGATGTTCTCCTCCAGCTGCAACAGACATGTTCTCCAGCTGCAACAGACATGTTCTCCAGTTGCAACAGACAGATGTTCTCCAGCTGCAACAGACATGTTCTCCAGTTGCAACAGACAGATGTTCTCCTCCAGTTGCAGCAGACAGATGTTCTCCAGCTGCAGCAGACATGTTCTCCAGCTGCAACAGACAGATGTTCTCCTCCAGCTGCAACAGACATGTTCTCCACCTGCAACAGACAGATGTTCTCCTCCAGCTGCAACAGACAGATGTTCTCCTCCAGCTGCAACAGACAGATGTTCTCCTCCAGTTGCAACAGACAGATGTTCTCCAGCTGCAGCAGACATGTTCTCCACCTGCAACAGACAGATGTTCTCCTCCAGTTGCAACAGACAGATGTTCTCCAGCTGCAACAGACAGATGTTCTCCAGCTGCAGCAGACATGTTCTCCAGTTGCAACAGACAGATGTTCTCCTCCAGTTGCAACAGACAGATGTTCTCCAGCTGCAACAGACAGATGTTCTCCTCCAGTTGCAACAGACAGATGTTCTCCTCCAGTTGCAACAGACAGATGTTCTCCAGCTGCAACAGACAGATGTTCTCCTCCAGCTGCAACAGACAGATGTTCTCCTCCAGTTGCAACAGACAGATGTTCTCCAGCTGCAGCAGACATGTTCTCCAGTTGCAACAGACAGATGTTCTCCTCCAGCTGCAACAGACAGATGTTCTCCAGCTGCAACAGACAGATGTTCTCCTCCAGTTGCAACAGACAGATGTTCTCCAGCTGCAACAGACAGATGTTCTCCTCCAGCTGCAACAGACATGTTCTCCTCCAGCTGCAGCAGACAGATGTTCTCCTCCAGCTGCAACAGACATGTTCTCCACCTGCAACAGACAGATGTTCTCCTCCAGTTGCAACAGACAGATGTTCTCCTCCAGTTGCAACAGACAGATGTTCTCCAGCTGCAACAGACAGATGTTCTCCTCCAGTTGCAACAGACAGATGTTCTCCTCCAGCTGCAACAGACATGTTCTTCTTACACCGAATTATTATTATTATTATTATTTATTATAGTGAATATCAATGTTGTAATAATATTTTTACTGAAACTCATCGTTGTTTAAGCTTTTGTTTATTTTTTTGTTAACTTTATTTTATCTATAAGATAAAATTCTGCTCCAGTTTATAAACCAGCCTCGCAGACAGTTACCGGCCTGTTATTGGTTGACTCAGCTGTCACTCAGAGGTGTCTACGATCCTATTGGCTCGTTGTACAACCAGTGTCTGTGTTCGATCGTTACAACTTCCGGGCGGTAAAAGTGAGCGGGGCTCGTCTGTCCCGCCCCCCTGTCTGAAGCTCCACCTTCTCCGGGACGTGACGGTGAGGATTTCAAGTGTCAACTTAAAACTACAGGAGTGTTTACGGTAGATTTACGTCACATTTACGACAGTTTATCAGCTTGACACGAACCAGTGCACGCGTAGAGAGTAGAGTAAGTAAACATCAACTGTTTAACTGATTTTATATCTGTTAACTAGTTGGTTGTATCTGTGTGTGTGTCTGCGTGTGTTTGTGTGTGTGTGTGTGTGTGTCTGTGTGTTTGTCTGTGTGTTTGTGTCTGCGTGTTTGTGTCTGTGTGAGTTTGTGTGTCTGTGTGTTTGTGTGTTTGTGTCTGTGTGTTTGTCTGTGTGTTTGTGTCTGTGTGTGCGTGTGTTTGTATCTGCGTGTGTTTGTGTGTGTGTCTGCGTGTTTGTGTCTGTGTGAGTGTGTGTTCGAGTGCTTGAGTTTGTCTGTGAGTGTGTGTGTTTGTGTGTTTGTGTCTGTGAGTGCGTGTGTCTGTGTGTTTGTGTCTGTGAGTGCGTGTGTCTGTGTGTTTGTCTGTGTGTTTGTGTCTGTGTCTGCGTGTGTTTGTATCTGCGTGTGTTTGTGTGTGTGTCTGTGTGAGTGTGTGTTCGAGTGCTTGAGTTTGTCTGTGAGTGTGTTTGTGTGTTTGTGTTTGTCTGTGAGTGAGTGCGTGTGTTTGTGTTTGTCTGTGAGTGTCTGCGTGTGTTTTTGTGTCTGTGCGTGTGTTTGTGTGAGTGAGTGTGTGTTTGCGTCTGTGAGTGCGTGTGTGTTTGTGTCTGTGTGAGTGAGTTTGTGTTTGTCTGTGAGTGAGTGTGTGTGTGTGTTTGTGTTTGTCTGTGAGTGAGTGTGTTTGTGTGAGTGAGTGTGTGTTTGTGTTTGTCTGTGAGTGAGTGTGTGTGTGTGTGTTTGTCTGTGAGTGAGTGTGTGTGTTGTGTTTGTTGTCTGTGAGTGAGTGTGTCTGTGTTTGTGTCTGTGTGTGTGTGTGTTTGTTTGTCTGTGAGTGTGTGTTTGTGTTTGTGTGAGTGAGTGTGTGTTTGTGTTTGTCTGTGAGTGAGTGTGTGTGTGTGTTTGTCTGTGAGTGAGTGTGTGTGTGTGTTTGTTTGTCTGTGAGTGTGTGTTTGTGTGTCTGTGTGTAAATCAATTATAATTATTGACGATTGGCCCAGGTTGTGGTGATGGACGACGCCCCCTACAGACAGGAGGAGGACTCGTCTGCCCTTGATGTGGTCGGTGTGGGTGTGTGTGACTCCGCCCCCCTGCTGTGGAGGATGGAGGACCTGAAGACGTTGAGGAGTCACGGCCTGGTGGGGGCGCTGCTGGGTTCACTGCCCCGGACGCCCCGACAGAACGGACGCCTGGGACGACCCCTTCGACTGCTGCCAGAGGAGGAGAGGCAGCTGAGCGAGCAGCACGCCGCCGCCGCGCTGCCCTCCGGTAACCAGGTTAGTTGACCTGCCGCTAACCAGGTCAGTTAACCAGGTCAGTTAACCCGGACAGTTAACCAGGACAGTTAACCTGCTGGTAACCATCAGAGTGTTTGTCCCCGTGTCAGCAGGATGGAGGAGGGGTGGAGCTCTTCCGGCAGGTGGAGCAGCATGAGGAGCAGCAGAGGCGGAGCTATGAGGTGCAGAGTGTTCTCGCTCTGGAGGAAAGGAAGTCAGCACTGCTCCGAGCAATGACCTCATCACACACAGGTGAGCGTTACCATGACGACGTGCCACCTGATGCAGGTCAGTACCTGATTTTCTGGTTTTGGATCCTCAGATTCAGCCTCTGGTCCTGGGACCTCCGATGAGGCCCTGCGGGGCCGCCTTGAGGCCCTGGACCACAGCTTTACCTTCCCATGTGCGGCGCTGGCGGTCCAGCTGAGCACGTCGAGGGCGGGCTTGACCTACTGCCCAGTGGACCGGGCTGTCCTGCGGGCTGACTGGCCAATCAGGGCGCAGCCTGACGCGTGCGGTGACGTCAGGTACCAGGTGTTCAGAGACTTAAGGGGGCGGGGCTTCTACCTGACCTCGGCAGGGAAGTTTGGAGGCGACTTCCTCGTTTATCCAGGTCAGATTCTGTCTTTAAATGGTCTTGAGGGACGACGTGTTAGGAGACAATGTTGCCATGAACACACCCTCCTCTTCTGGTCCTGACCTCAGGTGACCCTCTTCGTTACCACGCCCACTTCATTGCCGTCTGTCTGTCTCTGGATGAGTCCGTGTGCGTGTTGGACGTCCTCGCCGTGGCTCGTCTGGGATCCAACGTGAAGAAGACGGTGCTGCTGTGCTCGCCCGGGCCGGACGGAGCGGTGCGCTACACGTCGTTACAGTGGAGCGGGATGGTGTGAAGACATGGATCTGGATCAGGTGTGATCCAGATCCAGCAGCAGGTTACAGGTGTGACAGGAAGTGATTCGAGGCTCGGAGTGTGTCCAGCAGGGGGCACCAGAAAAAAAGCGTCTTCATTGATGAAAACATGTGATGCCGTGTTTACGACATTTGATTTCATATTGATGACATCATGTCAATGAATCATGTTATTGATTCTGATAGTTTCATTGATGCAGCTTTAGTTTCTCAATCTAGTGTTTGATGTTATTTCCTTTTAAATTTTTTCAATGAATGATAATAAAGATAAAATTGACACAGTTTGTTGTTATTTATAGAATAATTTTATATTAGAAGGTGTGTGTGTGTGTGTGTGTGTGTGTGTGTGTGTGTGTGTGTGTGTGTGTGTGTGTGTGTGTGTGTGTGTGTGTGTGTGTGTGTGTGTGTGTGTGTGTGTGTGTGTGTGTGTGTGTGTGTCAATAGAAAGGTAAAGTGTCGTTCCAGTCGATGGTGGCTCCGCCCCACTTGGTCCTGATGGTCATCTCTAGAGAAGGAAAGCGTTTCTCTCTGAGTGTGTGGACGACGCCTCCCAGTGGTGGGAGTGGGTATCTGACAAGAAAACAGAGGGTGGGTCAGAGTGAGGGGGCGGGACCACACACAAAGCGGACGCAGTACGATTGGTCCTCACCGACGATGAGCCGGGCCGCCCGTTGCAGTAGAGCAGCTGGAACAGATGTTCCATCCTCCAATCAGAGAGCAGCAAGAGGTTCAGGCCAAACACAACCGAGTAACTGTCGTTTATCGCACAAACCCACACTGGAAACCTGGGGGTCTTCAGCATACTGCCCACCGACACACAACACAACAGACACACACAACATACGACACAACAGAACACATCGTGGTAACAGGTCCAAGATGAAAGATGGGTTAGTTTAGCTTTTAGTTTATCTGCCTGTTTCGTCGTCATGGAAACGATATCTCAAAAACACTTTATTTTATGACCTCATATGAGACCTGCTCTGATTGGTGGAGACAAACAACCACAGTGATTCTAGTTGTAGGTGAAAAGTACCTGAGGCAGTCGATGTTTCTCCATCTGCTCTCGGCTCCAGTGCAGATAACCCACATCGCTGCGAGTCAGGATGCCCTGTAGGGGGCGCTCCAGAGGAAGCCCATCCTCCCCAACATACAGAGTCCCATTGAAGACATGAGGACTGGCCCTGCCCGTCAGCAATAAGTTCAGTAAAGCCTGTAGAGTAGAGGACGGACGAATGTACTGTGAAGAACCCCAAGAACCTTAGATGAACCCTAGAAGCTCTTCAGACGCCCATGAGGAACCTTAGAAGGACCGGAAGTGGCAGCTGGATGAAAGAACAGGTTTTTATTCTACTCGAGGATTTGTGACTTTTTACTGAAGCTCAAATGAAATCCTTTCAGCAGCTGGAGTAGAACTCGTCCAGTTCGACGAGGAACTGGCGTGAATTCAAGTTGGTCTGAACACGACCTGAAAAGATTCAGTATAAAAAATAAATAGAATTAGTTTTACTACTGACTTTTCATTTTCTCTGTCGAAGTTTAATCAGGTTTGTTTATTTTTGATTCACTTTCTGTTTTGTGTTGCTGACCTTTCCTCTCAGACACTTCACTTCCTGCCCAGTGTGTCAGTGATCGTCTGCCTGATGGTTCTGTCCCCTCAGTGTCCACAGTCTCAGGTCGTCTTTGTGTCCCCTTGTTCTAGCATTTCTCTCGTGGTCATCCAGCTAGATTGTGTTTCGACCTCAGCTGCCTTTTGACTCCGCCCTGTTTGGATTGTTTGCTTCACTTCCTGTGTTTTTGTATTTAAAGGAATTTGATTGAACTGAGTCGAGCGTCTGAGTCTGACCACATTAAAGTGTTTATTCTATCAAAGCTGTAAATACTCTGATCTCTCTGATGTTCTCTGTTCCACGGGACATCTGTCCCCTTGTGTCCGTCCTGGAGACGGGTCCTCACGTGTCCCTGAGGTTCTCTGTTCCACGGGACATCTGTCCCCTTGTGTCCGTCCTGGAGACGGGTCCTCACGTGTCTCTGAGGTTCTCTGTTCCACGGGACATCTGTCCCCTTGTGTCCGTCCTGGAGACGGGTCCTCACGTGTCTCTGATGTTCTCTGTTCCACGGGACATCTGTCCCCTTGTGTCCGTCCTGGAGACGGTCCTCACGTGTCCTGAGGTTCTCTGTTCCACGGGACATCTGTCCCCTTGTGTCGTCCTGGAACGGGTCCTCACGTGTCTCTGAGGTTCTCTGTTCCACGGGACATCTGTCCCCTTGTGTCCGTCCTGGAGACGAGTCCTCACGTGTCCCTGAGGTTCTCTGTTCCACGGGACATCTGTCCCCTTGTGTCCGTCCTGGAGACGGGTCCTCACGTGTCTCTGATGTTCTCTGTTCCACGGGACATCTGTCCCCTTGTGTCCGTCCTGGAGACGGGTCCTCACGTGTCCCTGAGGTTCTCTGTTCCACGGGACATCTGTCCCCTTGTGTCCGTCCTGGAGACGGGTCCTCACGTGTCTCTGAGGTTCTCTGTTCCACGGGACATCTGTCCCCTTGTGTCCGTCCTGGAGACGGGTCCTCACGTGTCTCTGATGTTCTCTGTTCCACGGGACATCTGTCCCCTTGTGTCCGTCCTGGAGACGAGTCCTCACGTGTCCCTGAGGTTCTCTGTTCCACGGGACATCTGTCCCCTTGTGTCCGTCCTGGAGACGAGTCCTCACGTGTCTCTGATGTTCTCTGTTCCACGGGACATCTGTCCCCTTGTGTCCGTCCTGGAGACGAGTCCTCACGTGTCTCTGAGGTTTCTACCTTCTGTACCTGTTCAAGGGTTAGGGTTATTCATACTCACTGGTCCACGGGGGGGCGTCAGTCTGCAGAGAACACGATGACAGGTTAAAGGTGAGAGAGGTGAAACAGAGCAGGCAGATGTGATGTACAGATGTGGAATCATTGACATGAGGTCACCTCCGACACTGCAGCTCGGACACCTGCGCCAGGATCTGCTGGAGCTCCGCCTCCATCTGAACAAACACACATGCTTGATATACTTGTGAGGACCCTGGTCAACAGACTACATTAATAGGACCAGTGGTGTGTACACGCATGTACACACAGTACACACACTTCAAAATCCCCTACAACGTTCAGTCATGTTCTTCTTCAACGCCAAAAGCATCACAGGCCTTTTTCTGCGTCTGATTGGATAGTACTCATTGCCTCTGTGGTGAGGTGATTGGTTAGTCAGGATAAGAATATCAGAGTAAACCAATCAGAGGCAGACAGGGGCGGGTCATATCTGCTCTTCACCTCCGGATGAACAGAACTCAGTGAAAAACACGAAATCAGGAGAGAAAAGAGTCAAACTACTAAACACAGAGAAATGGGACGGTAGCTCCGCCCCCACACCCCCCACCCCGTCACAGACATTCTGCCTCTTGTATAAACATCGGAAGTGACAATATTTGTTATATATATGTAAATATTATTATTTATGACATTTCCAAACTATAATATCTGCAAACTGTACACACACACACACACACACGCACTCACACACGCACTCACACACGCACTCACACTCAGTGACACTCACCTGTCCCCACAGAGATGTTAAAACTGAAGCTGGTCCCCACAGAGATGCTGAAGTGTCTGTATTTAAACTCCGTCTCAAGACACGTTGAACACGTCAGATTTTTATTGATCAGGATCTAAACTGATCGATTGATTTGTCCAGCTCTGACTGAAGAGAGAGAGGGCGAGAGGGCGAGAGAGACCTTCCTGCAGCCAATCAGAGAGAAGCCTCGCCTGAGAGAGGAGGCTGCTTAGACACACACCCACACACACTGACGTTGTGTAGTTGTGTAATCAATGAGTCCACTGATGAAAAGTTGACATCGATTCAGTTTGATTTATCAGTTATGTTCAGTTACATATTTCTGGTTCATTAATCAATAATTATTCATCTTCTCCAGTTCAAAGTGACTTAATGCTTAACATCTTCAAAGAAGCTGAATCTGGAATCAGGAGGTTGAAGCAGATAAAGGTCAAACACCTGCAGGGGGCGCTGAAGAAAAAGATTTGATCAAATGTTTTACCGTGACCGACTGCAGTTGAGTTTTTACAGTGCACGTTGAAGGAGGTCGCTCTGATCGTCCCTCACAGTGAAACTCTGGACTTTAATCGTCCCGTTGAACAAAACACCACAATTAAACCACAACATGACACCGGCCCCCTGCTGGACACACAAGGAGCCACGTCCTCCTCACACCTGATCGTTTGATTGGCTCCTCTCTGTCAACACATCCTGGTGAGATGCCCTGATGGTGTCGGTGTCACCGCGGGAGACAACAGGAAGTAAACACAATGTGAAAACTATCTGTCCCCAAATAAATATATTTATTTCACAGGATGAAGCTACTTAAAGGATCAAAGTATTAAAGTATGTGAGGTTCTCCTCCGCCAACACTCCCAGTACATCAGTATCAGTAAGTGAAGCAGATGCAGTCTGTGGTACTGGGAGCACTTTACGGGTCAGGCTGGTTCTGTTGGGCTCCAGCAGCTGACAGAGGTTCATCCTCTGAGGAGAATCTAGATCTTTCAGAAGCTCATCAGAGGAACTCAAAGGATCTTGTGGGTCTCTGAAGACCCTGGTCCTCCTCAGAGACTCGGTCCACACCAGCTCCATGGATCCTCTAAGAACATGATGTCATGGTCCAAAGGAAGGGATCGGTCAGTGGGCGGAGCTTTAGACTGTTTGATCTCTTATCTCCAACTTCACCTGGAGCAGGTCAGCTGCTCATCATTAGTTACCATGGTGATTTACCACGACAACAAGTAACGAGCTTCAGAGGACTGAAAACTCTGAATTAACCTGAAGTTAACCTGATTTTGTGAATTAATTTAAAAACGAAATTTGCTCATGTGTAATTTTTTATTTAAAAGTCAGAGAATCAACATAATCACTTATATGATCAATAATTCTATGTGATCATCTGTATTATAGAAGTTATTTCTATAGTCACATGGTATCACAGGAGAATATGAATATTAATGATCGTGTTCAGGTTGATCACTTTATTTCGTTTTTCGCTCCTGTCTCTTTAAGATCCTCCTCCTGATAAAGTCTGCTCTGATTGGTCATCATACACACCGAGCGATGAGATCATGATGATGCAGCAGTGTGGGTGGAACTAATGATGAGGAGTTTCAGGAGGTGATGAAGATCAAATATCTCGTTCAAGCGACGACATCTTTAAGACGAATCCAACAAAAAACTAAAACTACTGACGTGAAATCTCTACAGGAGCCGGACCTGACTCAAACAAATCAAATAAACCCAACTGACATAAACCTGTGGTTGTGGGGCCCTCAGAATCCGGCCCGGTGGCCTACTTTGACGTTTCTATTGGTGTCTCTATCTTCATGTGGACTCATACAGACTCTGGTTCAGTTTCTGGTTTTCTTAAGGTTCCGTCAGTACATGAGGTCCGCACCCCCACTCCCGTCCGACTCTTTGGTTTCCCTAAAGGGAAACTGGATCCCCGCCAGTCGGATGAGCAGGAAGTTGATTCCGTGGAGGAGGAAGACGAGGAAGACGAGCCAGAAGCACCGGTCGTAGCTCTCGCTGTACGTCTGGAAGACGAAGTTGACCTCGTTGAAGTTTGCGATACGATCAGAGAGATGATAAAGCTTCACCTCCGACGCAAACAGGATCATCACCAGGCACTGCTCACACCTGCAGGATGAACGCAGCGTCAGTCCACCTGACCTCAGTCCTGACCCCTGACCTCAGTCCTGACCTCTGACCTCAGTCCTGACCTCTGACCTCAGTCCTGACCTCTGACCTCAGTCCTGACCCTTGACCTCAGTCCTGAAGCCTGACCTCAGTCCTGACCTCTAACCTCAGTCCTGACCTCTGACCTCAGTCCTGACCCTTGACCTCAGTCCTGAAGCCTGACCTCAGTCCTGAAGCCTGACCTCAGTCCTGACCTCTAACCTCAGTCCTGACCCCTGACCTCAGTCCTGAAGCCTGACCTCAGTCCTGAAGCCTGACCTCAGTCCTGACCTCTGACCTCAGTCCTGACCCCTGACCTCAGTCCTGAAGCCTGACCTCAGTCCTGACCTCTGACCTCAGTCCTGACCCCTGACCTCGGTCCTGAAGCAGGTGCCGTTCTAAGCAGCATCTGCTGGTGGTAAGTAATAAATGTCGAATGACCATACAAAGTTTTAAACTAAGATGTGTCAGTGTGGGCGGAGCCTCAGTTAGTTGGTGTAAGTGATGTGTTTCTTACAGCAGATGAAGGTCCACAGGTAAAGTCCCATGGGGCCTTGCAGCATCTCGTAGGGTCGTCCAAAGGCGTTGACAAAGAAGAAGCCGGTGGCCACGGAGGAGAAGAGGATGACGACGCCACAGAAGAAGATGATAGTGACGTGGAGGGCCGTGGGGATGGCGCTCTGCAGGTCTGGAAAGACTGAGACAGGAAGACGAGTGAAATCTGAAGACGTCTCCTTACAACACAATGAT
This sequence comes from Reinhardtius hippoglossoides, assembly GCA_006182925.3. Lineage (NCBI taxonomy): Eukaryota > Metazoa > Chordata > Actinopteri > Pleuronectiformes > Pleuronectidae > Reinhardtius > Reinhardtius hippoglossoides. Next base: position 208,406 of record VCHM03000027.1, read on the forward strand.
ATCATCAGAATGTCAGGTTCACGTCAACGCTCCCACCTCGTCTGAGTAAAGTCTGAACATCCTGTAAACTAGTGGTGCACCGATGTATCGGCCGTATATCGGTATCGGCCGATATTCGCCTCGTTTACTGTTATCGGCGTATCGGTAATAAACTTGACTTTCACCGATAACGTTTTCCGATATTCATTGGTATGTTTTCTGCAGCCTGCCAATCTGGCATCCAGATCATGGTACACTGACGCCGGGTTTACACCGGGCGCTGAAGCGCCGCTCCGCTCCGCGCCAGGAAAGCCAGGCGCCCCCCCCTGTTAAACCTTTGTGCGGTTCACATGGGCCGCGCCGCGCCAGCGCCCTTCACCGATGGTTTCGGCGAGCGAGCGCATCGCGCCAGGAAACAGACTGAATCATGAACTCGGGACATCACCCGTTTATTCCCCGTCACATTTCACAACTTCCTCTTCACAGCACCCCTTTCCGCTAAAATCCCCTTTCAAAATAAGAGTCCCAATATACAGTCTATGCAAACAACCCGCTTACAACAGGAACTACACATCAACCCTCAACAATAAAGTCACTAAATAAAATAGCTTACATAAATGACATATTTTATATGATATAAATGATCAAATATGCATCCCATACTTTGTAATCCCCATCTGTTGTCCGGGAGTTTTAATTTTCCCAATTTTCCCAATCCCATAATGAAATGTCCCCCTCTGCCCATCCACTACAGCCACACAAGCAGTCATATAGATAAAAAGGAGAGGGGGGGGGGGGGGGGGGGCTAAAGGCTTGCTTGGAGAATACGTCATTTACCCCCGACACCCGACATTGAACGGGTTACATACAACAACAAGCGGAGAATCGCGTTCTGACCGGCACGGAGAAATATTTTTATTGGGCTGTTATTTAATTTAACAAATATAATATTTGTATTGGTCTACTCTATGTTACTGTAAGTACAGAAAGTAACATTTTTGTCATTGAGTAGGTAGTTGTATGGCAGGCAGTTGTGTAATCAGAGCCTCCTATGTGTGTGTGCAAGCAGCTAGTAGTAGCACGCAGCTATTAGTAGCCGCAGTGTTGCACAGCAGGCTAGTAGTAGCACTGCATCTGGACTTGGATGTATATGGCATTAAGGGTTTCTGCTAGTGTTCTGTAAGGCTGCATTGCAAGCATCTGTTTACAGTTGAGATGATGTCTTGAGTAGGCCTGGTGATACTGTTACATGTTTGGCTGAATAGGTGTCTATGTCCATCCATGGCATCTGAAGTTACACTTGTCACTTTTTCTGTTTTTCATATTATTCAAGTAATAAACAAATATCGGTATCGGCTATCGACTAGATTGTTGTTTTAAATATCGGTATCGGTATCGGCCAAGAATTTCCATATCGGTGCATCCCTACTGTAAACTAATAAACTTTCAACCTAGATCAACTTCATCTGAACTGTTTACAGTGCACAGAGGAGGATTTTTTACAGTGTACAGTCCTGAGGACAGAGCAGCTTTGTCTCTTCATCCAATCAGCTGAGACCTCGTTACTGAGGAGACCTGGTCTGACCGGCAGCCTCACAGTCCTGGACCTGGATCAGGATCCGGATCTGACTCACTGATAAACTGTTTGTTTTCAGTACAAGTACAAACATCACAGAAAACCGTAAAGGGTAAATGTACTGTTAATTGATGATTGACAATAAATATAAACAATACTAAATATTGATAATGATCAATTAAGTGAACAGCGTCATCAGTGACGTCAGACGACATGTGAATAATGAATGAGCAGGTGAGATGACACGAGGACCAGATCCAGGATCAGGGACTCACAGTAGAAGCGGGACGCGCGCCCCCCCAGGCCGCACTGTTTCAGCCTCTGTCCGGTGAACAGTCCGTAGCTCAGCTCTCCCAGGAACTTGTCCAGTTCGGGTCCGGTCGCGTTCACCAGCTCGGCCCCGGTTCGGCACAGCGCGGTCCCGCGGATCCACAGAGGAAGACCCGTCACCACAGCCGCCGTGAGCGCGCAGCACAGACCGAGGACACCGGAGACCGAGAAGAAGACCCGTCTGTTACCGGAGGACATGATGGAGGGAGAGAGGGGGTGGGAGGGGAGAGAGAGGGGGGTGATCTCTTGAACAACAGAGATGACGTCCAGGTCACCATGGTAACAAGGGGTTAAATTACGGGCGGGGGGGGGACTCACTCAGGGTGTGTGTGTGTGTGCGTGACATCATTGTGATGTGCTAGTTTACAAACTCACTTTAATCTCAGTCCCATGTTCAACCAGCAGAGGGAGTATGATGAAGTCTGCCCTTTGGCCCTGTTGTCAGAGGCATATTCTCCTTTTCTTTAAATCATGCCCATGGCCCTTGATGTAGAACATTTAATAATTAATAATAATTGAGCTATAAATAAAAGGACCTGGCTGCCGTCAGTCACGTGAGTTTCCACCTGAGCTCATCCTCTTCCCGTCTGAGCCGAACCTCATCCTGCGGTAAACGGGGTTTTCAGCAGTGGGCACATGATTTGGTGTATTTCTACATGAACATGAACGGTTGTGGTTTATAGGGTTCACTGCGCAGACACGGTTACAGGAGGATCATCACGTCCCCGGACACACTGAGGGGGTTTATCAACTGCTTTTTATCCAATTAAGAATCACAAATCATCAGGAAATCTGATGTTCTTCAAGGGTCCATCCTCTGTGTGTGTGTGTGTGTCACCATCACCAGAGAAAAGAATCAAATTAAAATATTTATTTCATGAATTGAAGTCAATCCAGTTTAAATCTTTTTACAAAGTGAAAAAGTCAAACCAAAATAAAACCTGTGAAAATCAAAGTGTCTTTGTCGTCTTCTGAAAAAACGGTGGAATGTCCTTTAAAAGCTTCTGACCCCCGATGTGCCGCCGCCATTACGTGTCCAGTTACTGCCGTCACATGACTTCTCACGTGACTTCTCACATGACTTCTCACGTGACTAGCCACCACCGCAGGAGAAACACGAGAAGGGGAAACCTTCAACTGTACAAACATGAGCCCACATGGGTCACCTGGCTGCAGTGACATACAGGTGCACTCTGGGATATTGTTTGTGTATATATATATGTATATATATACACAGAATATATCTGTACACATACATTTGATAGAGTTAAATTGTGACTGTTGACATCAGTTTGAGTGTCGGTCACCTGTTCACCATGAAAAATGTCCCAGCATGCAACACTAACAGGATGAGGAGACGCCATAACCACCTGACTGACCCCGTCCAATCACATCAGGACCCTTAATAAACAGTTCAGGGAAGTTTGGAAGACAAGTTTAGGAAAATTGCTTTTTTAAAATTAAGACAAGAAATGATTTTTACTGTTCCTTTGTTTTTTGTGTGAAATTTCAGAACGATGCTCGAGGTTATTCTCTCCACAGGCGTCAGATCTGCTGGTTGTGTTTGTCTAGAATATTGTTTCTATGAAAAGGGAACAGAAACATGTGCATGTGTTTATACACATACATGTTCATTTGTTGTGCTGCAGTTTGACTGTTATTTCTAAAAGTAGATTCTATTTATGAACATGTTTTGGAAAGTATGAATAATTTAAATGTGTGATGGACGGGGCCGTCCACGTATTTTTGTCCACATACATCAGTATCGACATTTAAACTTAATATTGATCTAATATATTTAAGTTTTAATTGAATGAAAACTAATCCAGTCCATGTTCTATGGGTCCTGATCACATGTGGCCGATCGAACAGGAAGTGACAGCGTCTCCAACATCTGTTCAACCTGAAAACATCCGTCAGAGCCGAGAAAAGTCAAAAATAAACAGTGAAATCAAAATGAGCCGGTGCAAAGTAAACATGTCTGATGAGCCTGTGAGTCAGAGCTGAGGGCAGAACCAGAACCAGAACCAGATCGAGTTCTTGTTTCAGGTTCAAATCTGGATCTGATGGAGACTAAAGACAGAGCTGAATGATTACAAGATGTTAACTAACGTTAGCCCTGAGCTACTTTAGCCTCCTACCACTAAGAAGTAGATCAAGTTGAGCTAATGGCTAACTCTATAGCCATCTTTGACGTTTCGTATAAGTAGCATTTTCAAACAACTTCTGTTCACTAGTTATATTTAAGAGATGATGCTAATATCTCTTAACCAACTTTATCACTAAGAACTAATCAATCTATGTTAGATTAATTAGATAAAGTTTTAGCTTTTATTATTATTGGCTAATGTTTATAAGCTTAAGTTACAAACTAGCTTTTCAATGTTAGCTAACCTTCGAGCATTTCAAACCAGCTAATGTTTAATATTAATAATCTTTGTTAGATATCTGATAGCTGTTTAATCAAAATAAAATAATATCAGCCATTTAGTGCATTAGCTTCAACTTTAAACCAAGTACTGTTAGCTATGGTTAAAGCTAAATGTTTTAGCTCAGCATCTGAACCAACTGGACAATGATAGCTAAGGTTAGCGTTTTTAACATGACTACTATTTTATGTTGACTTGTTAGTTAGCAATGTTAGTTGCTAAACTATCTTTATTGTTGTTAGCTGTTGTTAGCTGATCTTAGCAATGAGCTTTAGTGAATGCTGATGCTTTCAGCTAAAACGTATTTAAAGTTTAAATGTTATTTGGCTGCGTTAGCTTCAGTTCCACAAACTGCATCAAGGTGAGCTATTGTTAGCAATTAGCTACATTAGCTTAATGTGCAAAGTCACTTACAGTTAGTGTATTTGTGTTTTCCATTTAACTTTAGGTTTTAACGTTGATTTGTTTTGTGTCGTGTAAACATGATTTCTCACTTTTACACGTTAACAACTGGATACAACTTTTTGGAACCATAAATATATAAGTTAAATAAGATTAAATGATCAATAATTTCAGATAATATAATAAAAGGATGTCAACCTCAACTTCGGTGTGTAACAGTGTTTAAAGTGACCGGCAGCTCAGACAATCATAACTCAAGAAAAGATATTAAAAATAAATTCATCATTTAGCATGAACAAATCTTTTCACTCTTCTCTGAAGGGAAAATAAAAGACTTTTCTTTAAAGTTTAAATGTTTTTGTCATAAACTTAAGAGTAAAAAAGATGTCTGATGCAGAAAAGTGAGAATGTTTAATAAACAGGATTTCTGCTGCTCATGGAATGTCACATATTTGAAACGTGCTCCCGTGGAGAGCAGCTGCCATGTCATTAACGTTCTCACTTTTCTTCGTAATTTGTTCTCTGTGGTGACGATGACTTCATCTCGTCATCGGAGACGTCTGATCGTTCAGCTCGTTTCACGTCTCCATCAGATCAACTGTTTTCATCTAAAACTCATGTTCAAGTTTTCCTGAGGCTGACGGAGCACGATGCTAGTGATAATGAGGAGGATGGTGGTGGTGGTGTTAGCGTTGCGGATGCGGTGTCACAAGGTCCTGGTGCGTTCATGATGTTGTGGTAGTTGTCATGGTGACGGGGTGTCGGGGAGGGGCCAGGTCGAGGAGAGCACCGACGGTCCCGGCCACTTGGGGGAGCCCTTGATCTTCCAGAATGTGAAGAGGAAGACACAACTGACTCTAAAGAGAAAAACACGGGGGTGGGGGGGTGGCAAAAGAAAGCATAGTGGGGGAGGGGGTAGATGGATGGAAAATTAAATGAACGAATAAAATAACTGTAATCATGGCAACAAAAAATACAGAGCAACAACATCAACTAAAATAAAATAATGAGAAGTGACGGAGGAAAGAAAAGAAACAGAAGATGGTCAGTTTGATGAAATGTTAGAATCACATGATGTGGCCTCTATAATGAGCTGTAGCTAGAGACACACTGTCTGCACTGACTCTGGCCACTGATCTCTGCACGACTCCACTGACTCTGACTGTCTGCACTCGACTCCTGACACTCTGCACTCGACTGACTCTGCACTGACTCACTGACTCTCTGCACTGACTCTCTGCACTGACTCTGCACTGACTCACTGACTCTCTGCACTGACTCACTAACTCTCTGCACTGACTCACTGCACTGACTCTCTGCACTGACTCACTGCACTGACTCTGAGGACAGAGCGTGTCCTCAGAGTCAGTGTCTGGAAACCATCTGTCCCCCACATAAATATGTATTTCACAGGATGAAGCTACTTAAAGGATCAAAGTATTAAAGTATGTGAGGTTCTCCTCCGCCAACACTCCCAGTACATCAGTATCAGGTACTGGGAGCACTTTACGGGTCAGGCTGGTTCTGTTGGGCTCCAGCAGCTGACAGAGGTTCATCCTCTGAGGAAAATCTAGATCTTTCAGAAGCTCATCAGAGGAGCTCAAAGGATCTTGTGGGTCTCTGAAGACCCTGGTCCTCCTCAGAGACTCGGTCCACACCAGCTCCACGGATCCTCTGAGAACATGATGTCATGGTTCAAAGGAAGGGATCGGTCAGTGGGCGGAGTTCAGAACTAACTGATTCTGATGACAGCGTAATTGCTGATGAACCAAAACACAAAAATCAGACCAGAGATAAAAGACATTTCCTTAAAGTTTAAGTCACAGATGAGTCTCAAAGCTTGAGTTCATTATATTAACAGAGTTCAGAGGAAAATCATTCTTCAGAATTAGGTTAGTCACACTCATCATCACCGTCACTCTTCATCTGGTATAAAAACAAACAGCAGCTCAAGACAAAAGTCAAGTTTTTAATATTTTTCTTTTATTTCCAAACCCAGACTAGTGTCTGATTCCACTGCAGGAAGTGGAACCTTGATGTTTTCTTGTGTTTTCCAAAGCATCCCATAACTTTCTTTGACATGGTGGGATAGAGTGTTACACTTAGCAAAGGGCGTTAGCTTTGGCGTAGGTAAGAACAGACATGCAGCCAATCGTAAGGCACAGGGGCGGCGCGTCAACAGACAGGGAACAAGCTCCTACTCTGGGGGATTGTCAAGTTTCATTGTCACCCGAGTGATCACATGATCCTCTATAGCTTCAAAGAATCTCAGAACATCAAGGAGGAAACGGACGTGTGGAAAATTCAGCAGAGCTGAAACAAAGACACTGCTTTGGCTTGTTCTCGGGTGTCGAGCCCTGAATCATGACTGAAGCGTCCCAGGTCAAGCCCTGAGTCCTTATTGAAAAACAAGTCCAAGTAAAAGTCAAGTTTTGAACTTTAAGTCCAAACTAAATCTGTGTGTGTCTGCACCGACGCACCGAACCTCCGGCTCTGCAACCTTCTCGGCTGCTGTTGAATAGATTCAAAGTGCCTATTGCCAGGTTTGGGGATGGTAGCAGAACATTCCCAGTCAGAAGTCGTAGGTCTAATTGTGATTCAAAGTCAAAGCTAAGTCCTGAAGGCTCTCGGAGTTAAGTCACTGAATGTTTGACAGAAACCAGTTGACATGGTTCAGGCATCTGATTACGATGCCTCCTGGACAACTTTCAGTGGAAGACTCTGGGTGCATCCAACCGATAGGAGACCCGGTGGTCAGAACCAGAACACACTGCAGATATCTCATCTGTCCAGGGAACACCTCAGGATTACAGATCTGGGCCTGATCTGGAAACGCTTGGTTTACTTACCCAACCTAGGTGAGCAGCAGAAGAAAAGATGAATGGAGGGATCACACTTGAGTTGTGTCCACATTCATCAGACAAATGGTCGAGAGCAAGTCAGGCGAGTCTAATGCGTTTACGCAGCAGGGATTTTAGTAGTTAAAGGATGATCTTATGTGAGAATGATCTCTGAAAGGATTTAAATTTGACACGTTAATTTAATACGTTACTGTTCAGATTAAAAGCAACAGAACAGCAACCACTGAGTTTAAACATCAAACATGTCGCTCAACTTTGTTTGGAGCTATTTTCACTGGAAAGACTTCAAACTAAGAGTTTTCCTCCGTACAGGTATGATGGCACTCAACCTGTTGGCTTTAGCTGGGATTCATTTCTCTCACTACATCTAATCATATGTGAATCAGAGGCCCTGGTGGCCCCGGCTCCACGATCGACCCTGCACAGAATCTGACTCCAAATGACGTCGAAAGCAAAAGATGGCAGTGTTGGTAAGAAGGGGATTGATGAGCAGCCACAATTAGTTTCACCAGAGAGAGGCGGAGCTCAGACATTTAAAGGTAACTGATATCTCTTGAAGCCCGTTGATGTGGTTCATTGACTGATTGGTGTGTGGATGTTTCATGAGAACCAAGGAATGACCTGCAACACACTGGAGCAGCGATATGTCTCATCTGACCCGGGAACGCCTGAAGGAAAAGCTGGAGGATGAGAGAGGGACGTCTGGGTCAGAAATAGATGGATGATGAAAGTAGCCTCCAGTTTAAACTATTCTTTAAATGCGGTGCTGTGAATCTTGTATTGGTGGATTGTTGTGCCGAGATGTTTGTGTCATCAGATATGTGTTGGGAAACATTATCGTAGACCTGTGGATGGTTTGTTCTCAGGTTCAGACGTTTGGTGTCAGGTGGACGTAAATCGCACACAGCACCAACATGATTGACAGGTAGAAGAGGGCGAAGCCAGCCAACTGGACCCGAGGGGAGTGGCTGATCAGGGGCGGGGCCACAGAGAGCAACACGTCCACTGTCTCATAAACCCCACCCCCTTTCCCCTCCAGGACCTCCCCCACCGAACAAAGACTGTCCTGAGGGTTTGTGTCAGGGAGAGATGGACATGGGGACGAAGGAGTAAGACGGACAGAAGGAAAAAGGATTCATGAAAGGCGGGAAGATGGAAGAGAAGGAAGAAAGTTGTTAGTTGAGGAAGAGCAGCTTTTTTTCTGAACCAAGAAAAGAGACAAGAAGCAGACAGTGATGTCACAGTCAGTTCTACCTCATGTTGAATATGGAGAAACAAGCATCAACCCCCCGTGACGTTCACTCTACTACTGACGTCACCTGTTGGTTTATGAGCTGCTGTTTAGACATTTTGTCCAGTGCCTTCTTTGATTTATTAAACCATAAGTAATTGACATGGGGGTGAAATGTTTACTGACGTTTATAAATCAAGTGAGAAGTAGAGTCATTTTCTCATAGACTCCTATAGAAACAACCAGTGGAGTCGCCCCCTGCTGGTCATTACACACAATACAGGTCTCAGGCACTTTGGCTTCACTTTTTGGCCCCGGAGTCTACGTCTGTTTTTAGTCAGGAACCGACGGTCATGCCCCGTCCATGTAAATACACAGATCAGTTTGAGGGAATCGAGAGGCTTTGATAAACGTCGTCCCATCGCTCTCCTTCTTTTCTCCTCCATGCCTCCCTCTGTTTCTGATGAGGCAGGACTCCTCAATCAATCACCTGAGAAACACCTTTACTGTGAAACTGGGACATCAGTGTTCACTACCTGTTTTTATTTCCTCTTTAAATGTCTACGATTCTCAAAAATGTATTAATTTGTTCATTTAGACTGCACGAGTCCAATCTTCATCACACTTAAGACTTGACCTGAAGTCCAGAGGGCGGACATGTGGATTCATTCATCTTAGTTGTGTAGAGTGTGTGTGTTACCTGTGGGATTCCGATCCTGCGACACGCCTCCAAGAAGTTTTCTACGTTTCGTCGACATTTGGCCATGGTGAGTTTAGGCTGCAGGACACAGTTCATGTCATCGTTATTGTTACACCAGCAGAGGGCGCTTTCTGCTTGTTACTCATCTATCACAGCTCACCACAGCAGGGGAGGGGACGTGGATGCTGGGGACAGACCGCGGCCTCACATGATTGGCCAGGTGACAGAGCACCACGCCATCAGTCAGAGCTGCTCCCAGGTTGCTTGGCAACGACACTTTGAGACGAGCCTCGATGTTCTGGACCGACAGACAGACAGAGAGAGGTTTACATATGTGTCACATGACGCCTATCGGTGACACACAGGTTGTGTTGTTTTCATGTACAATTCTGGCCTTTAAAACTACAACAGGAAACTGAATCTACTAAACCAACAAAACAAAGAACTCAAGACTGAGTTTGGAGCACACACACATGCACGGACACGCACGCACGCACGCACACACACACACGCACGCACACACACACACACACACACACACATGCACGGACACGCACGCACACGCACATGCACAAATGTCTTCTATGATCGTCTCACTGTAACTATTGGCTACAATGCCCCCCCATGATTTCATGTGGTACTGCCCTATTTCATCTGTTTTGTACGTATCTGTCAACTTTCAGTAGACGAGCAAAAAATGTACGCATTACATTACATTACATGGAGCTGACGCTTTTATCCAAAGCGACTCACAGTAAGTGCATCAACCATGAGGAACAAACCAGAACAACAAGAATCGAGAAAATACAATTTCTTCAAAAAAGCTAAACTACAAAGTTCTATAAGTCAGTGACATGTAAGTGCTGCTAAACTGTTAGTTTTAAAATGTTATTCAAGGTATAGTCTGAAGAGGTGTGTTTTTAGTTTGCGGTGGAAGACGTGTAAACTGTCCGATGTCCGGATGTCACTGGGAGCTGGTTCCACCGTTTAGGAGCCAGGACAGGAAACAGTGAGGGAGCAACAAGCCGATTGGCCGAAGCAGAGCGGAGTGGACGGGCTGGGGTGTGAGGTTTGACCATGTCCTGGATGTAGACTGGACCCGATCCGTTCACAGCACGGTACCAAGTACTAATGTTTTGAAACGGATGCAGCTACTGGTAACCAGTGAAGCGAGCGGAGGAGCGTGAGTGAACTCAGGTTGAAAACCAGTCGAGCTGCTGCATTCTGAATGAGCTGCAGAGGTCGGAGGGCAGCAGCAGGTAGACCTGCCAGGAGGGAGGGGCAGTAGTCTAGGTGTGAGACGACCAGGGCCTGGACCAGAACCTGCACCGCCTTCTGAGTGAGAAGGTGGCGTGTTCTCCTGATGTTGTACAGCATGAATCTACAGGAGCGTGTTGCAGAGTACAAAGAGAAGGTTCCATCCGTTTCTAATGTTGAACCTTTAGTCAAACTCATCAGGTGTTAAACAACAGTCATGTGACTTTAGTTCAGGTGGAAGACCGGTGAGAACAAACCTTTCTGAGCTGATCCACCAGCTCAGCTTCTTCTCCAACTAGAGGAGGAGCAGCAGGAGCCTCCTCCTGGTTGTGAGGAACAGCATCAGCAGCATCCCCTGTAGGACAGAGAAGGAACAGCAGGAGTCAACTCTTTCACAGGCTGCAAAACTTCAGATAGTTGACACGTGGTCTACTTGAATAACCTCAACCCTGTAACGCACAATCAAGCTACATGGATATTCTTTCAGGATATGTATATTGATGAATATATATGACATTAAAGACAAAATAAAAATAAAATGGAAATTGAATCTCACAGAAATTCACTCAAATAACACAGAACAGTAATGAACACAGCTTTTGAGTTTCAAAGAAGGAGAAGAAAAAGAACATTCTAACTAACACACATCAAAAACTATTCATAGATGTGTCCTTCAGGTTTTGTTTAAAACAAACAGTTGTGCATCAAAGCAGTTCCTCTATGCAATGAGACGGCCACATCACACTAATGCAACCAATCTATAGATACCACGATGGGTTCAATCCTAACCCTAACCCTTCCACACACATGCCCAGTCAGAAACACAAAGC
>VCHM03000027.1:225000-286479 GCA_006182925.3 Reinhardtius hippoglossoides
GAATGTGAGACCAACTGGGAATATGAGACCAATACAATGTGATTGATGATCAGAGTCAGTGGAACTTGGTGTGAGTCCTGTGGTTTTCACACACACACACACACACACACACACACACACACACACACACACACACACACACACACACACACACACACACACACACCACACCCACCCCCCCCCCCCCCCCTCACCTCACTGTCTGGACTGGACTTTGTTGGACTCTGAGCTGCTTTATACTGAAAAACAACAACATCAGTGAGAAAATAAACCTGATGTGTTCGTTTTTATGTTTGAACATTTTATTAATTAGTTTTAATTATCAATAACACACAATACTCAACAATCCATCCCATCTCTACAGAAACATGCTTTTTAAAAATTAAATAAATTGAAGATGTCGTGTGTTGAATATAAACAGGAAGTGGACAGATGAGACTTTTACTTTGACAGTGGTCAGTATTGTGGTCTGGCTGTCTGAAGGGGTCTTACCTTGGCGTGACTTGGGACAGAACGGTTCTTCTGTCTCTCCTCGTCGTACCTCAGAGCGGCGAGCTGAGCTTCCCTTCTGATCCGCTCCATGCCTCCTCTCTGGGGTGAGGGGAGGAGAGGGGGGGGAGGGGGAGTGAGTCAGCAGCAGTTTGATTCACTGAGGTTCAGTATCAGACAGAAGGAGGAGGTGTTACCTGAGTTTGAGAGGTAGAGGGCGCTGTGACACCATCGACCACACTCCTGAGAGAGAGGATGTTAGAGAACACACAAACATGAATAAATCTGGGTGGGTGTTAGGGCTTGGCGATTAAACGATATTGATAATTATCGTGAAATAACTTTTCCTCGATAGAAACATAAGACATGTCGATATAACTTTGATAAAACTCGTCCATGTTTTGACAGACAACACGAACAGCCAGTGATAATGAGGATAGCACCGCGCCGAACCAATAAAGTGGCTGGAATAGAGTTACAGCCAAGTCAGGTTAGGTTGACGCACACAGAGCGTCGGAGCAGCAGCTCACGGGTTAATGCTCGAGCTCCTGCAGCCGTGCACACCAGTGCGTCAGGAGTGGGAGATAAGAGAGAACATGAGATGGAAAATGTGGAGGAAAACTGGAGCGACAGAGTTACTGAAGAAAACAATGGCACAGGCTCAAAAGACGAGGACATTGTTGAAAAGGGTCCAAGGGATTCTGGAGTGTGGAGATATCTTGGCGGTTTAAAGTCTGACAAGAAGCATCGTGCACTGCAAACTGATGTTCCCACACAAAGGGTAACACCACTCATCTTATATGAAGTAGAAGGGACAGGAATAGTGATTTGATTTATATTGTGATATATATCAATATCGACTGATATGAAAACAATTATCGTGATATGATTTTTTTCAATATTGTGTACGGTATAGTGTGTGTACCTGTTGTGTCTTCTCGTTTCCTCCGTCCTGGACGTGTTGGTTTTGACTGGAGAACCCTGGACACAGACAGGAAGTGAGTGAGGGTTTCCAAAATAAAGTGCGTGTCAGCTGCTTAAAGAACCACCCACTCTGTTGATTGACTGTCTCATCCATCAATCACTTGACCAATTCAAGAGCAGCTATCAGACTCTGAGCAGTGACATGATGTCACAGGTGGGCGGGGCGCGTACCTCTCTGGTGATGCGTCTCTCGATGTACGCCATGAATTGAGAACTCAGACTGGAGGTGTCCCCGCCACCTCGACTCCGCCCCTCCTCCTCCTCCTCCTCCCCCACACAGCTGTCGATGAAGTCCATCTGCTCCAGCTCCGCATCTGATCAACACATTGATCACATCAGTGATCAGCTGATCACGTTTCAGTTTGTTCTCAGTTTTCATGAAAATCAAACAATTTAATCTCAGATAAATTCATATCTAATTTAGATTAATTCACTGATGAGAAGAGTCAGACTTTCAGACTAAAAGCAGCTGAATTGAATGTGTGTCTGAGATATCTTAGCACTAATGTAAAGTGGTCGTCCATCTTTGTTTACAGTGTTTTGTGTAGACGTGTGATGAACAGAAACTCACATGTTCCGTTAGGCAGCAGTGCTCCTCTCGTTCGCGGGTCTCTGCTGATCTCGGCCGCTCTCTGTGGAAACTCTGACAGTTCCTCTGTGGGCTGAGCACACAGACAAGAAGTGAGGTCAACACAGACAGGAAGCAGAGAGCAGGGTGTGTGTGTGTGTGTGTGTGTGTGTGTGTGTGTGTGTCTGACCTCGTTCCCCGACCACCGTTTGTCTCCACTGTCGACGCTGTTGAATCCTGAGTCGAGCGCTCCGTATGGACGTCCTGGGTACAGCTCATCCACGCTGACACACACAGACACACACAGTCAGAATATGTGAAAATGTAAACAGCATCATGTTTGTGTGTGAGCGTGTGACCAGTTCACACCAGGAGCTGAATGTCAGAGGTCGTCTGTCGTAGTCTGGGAGGTCAGGGGTCGTCTTACTGGCCTCCAGGTTCAGGTACTTAAATATGTGCACCTTCCCTTTAATACAGATCTGCAGGGACAAACAGGATGTGACATCACAGCCTAGTAACCAACAGAAAGTCAAAGACACCGCCGCCTCAAGCTGGACGAGGGCCGTGACGTCACTGCCGCTCACTGTACCTGTGCAGGAGGCGTCTGCAGTGGGTTGTTGTCGAGGACGATGGTCTGCAGATGTGTGAGTCGTCGGTAACAGACGGGGATAGACGTCACTTTGTTACAAGAGAAATCCAGACGCACCAGAGGGAGCTCCGCCAACTCTGAACACAACAACACAACTCAGTTACACACAACATTCAAAATCATACAAGCTTCCACTCTGTGTGTGTGTGTGTGTGTGTGTGTGTGTGTGTGTGTGTGTGTGTGTGTGTGTGTGTGTGTGTGTGTGTGTGTGTGTGGTGTGTGTGTGGTGTGTGTGTGTGTGTGTGTGTGTGTGTGTGTGTGTGTGTGTGTGTGTGTGTGTGTGTGTGTGTGTGTGTGTGTGTGTACCTGGCGGCAGTGTGACCAGGTGGTTCCTCCTGATGTTCAGGTCTCGTAGCGCCTCCAGCTGACCCACCTGAGATGGTAACGTCTGGATCTCATTACAGCTCACATCCTGCAGGGGGCAGTCCACACCATCATCAGAGTGATGATGTACACATATTCATCTTCACACTGATTGGATGACGCTAAACTTTTCCTCTTTATTCCAGAGTGGGGTCTTTCAGTTTGAAAGCAGGACTTAGTAATGTAACAGATGTTTTAATGCTTTCACTCTAAACCCTGAGCTCACACGGCTCCTGCTTGGATTTCAAACTGTGTGTTTGCACTCAGATTTCCTGTCCTCAGCTTTAGGTCTTAAATCTCGAACCAATAGAACCCTAGGTGTGGTGATGACAAGTGACATAGTCCTGCCCTCGTTTTGGGTATGTTAGCTTTATATCCTTGAGAGTCCCGTATGGGCGGTTACTTTAACAGACAGACAGACAGACAGGTAGACAGGTAGACAGACCAGCTCAGTGAGATGTCTCAGTTGTCCAACTTCTTCTGGCAGAGAAACCAGTTTGTTGTTGCAGGCGATCAAAACCTTCAGAGGAAGACTGCAGATGACCACAGGGAGGACAGACAGCTGGTTCCGACTGAGAGGGAGACAGACAGACGGACACACAGAGAGAGAGAGAGGCAAAAGAAACAGACAGACAGACAGACAGACAGACAGACAGACAGACAGACAGACAGACAGAGAGACAGAAAGAGAGAGAGAGAGGCAAAGAAACAGAGACAGACAGACAGAGAGAGAGACAGACAAAGAAACAGAGACAGACAGACAGAGAGACAGACAGACAGACAGACAGACAGACAGAGAGAGAGAGACAGAGAAACAGAGACAGACAGACAGACAGACGAGAGAAGCAGCAGACAGAGCAGACAGAGACAAGAGAGAGAAGACAGAGAGAGAAGACGAAGACAGAGAGAGAGAGAGACAGACAGAAGAGAAGAAGAGAGACGAGAGAAGAAGAGAAGAAGACAGAGAGAAGAAGAGAGAAGACAGAGAGCGAGAGACAGAAACAAGAGAGACAGGAAGAGAAGAGAGAGACAGAGACAGAGAAGAAGAGACAGGACAGAGAGAGACGACAGAGAAGAGACAGAGAGACGAGAAGAGAGACAGAGAGACAGAGAGAGAGAGAGAGAGAGAGAGCAGAGAGAGAGACAGAGAGAGAGACAGAGAGAGAGAGAGAGACAGAGAGAGAGACAGAGAGAGAGACAGAGAGAGACAGACAGACAGAGAGACAGACAGAGAAACAGAGACAGAGACAGTTTAAGTATTAGTCTGATGTTTTCTTCACTGAACATGACACTCAGGTTTCATCATCAACACGTCAGCTGTGTCTCAGTTCCTGAAATGCTGTGTCCTTCTCTTCCAGAGAAACAAAGGCTCCGATGGGTTAGGTTCTGATCCTTCCTGGCCCAACCGATCCCAGGATTCATAGCGCTTCAATGACAAACCCTTTTTCAAAGAGGTCATGGTGCCGGTAAGCGATTTGACATCGGATGCTTAAGTGTCAGGCTTCACCTCAACTGGGCCCTGTACTATGAAGGTTCAGGTTTAATTCACAGTCTTCAGTCCTTTGAAGCTCGTTCACTTATTAGCCTGACCGTGTTTGTTAGGTTAAGTTCAGTTGGAGAAAGAAAGATATCCTGGATATGTTGAACTCACTTCGTAGTACAGGACACAGAACTGCTAATGTTACACATGTTTGAAAAGCAAGGGCAATTTAAGCATTCTCGTCGTGTCCAACTTCAGCTCTGTTGCTAGGCAACAGCAGTAAGGGCGGGACAAGCTGGTGACTCCAATCCCAGAAGTCCTCTGTAGACCAGACCACAGATTCAGATGTGTGTGTGTGTTACCTGAGGTTCAGGAAGGTCAGGGCCTGCAGGTTGAGCAGACTGTCGGGCAGAGACCTCAGACAGTTCTGATAAAGGTTCAAACTCTCCAGAGACACAAAGAGACAAACGTCCAGAGGAAGCTCCGACAGACGGTTACGAGACAGATCTGAAGAGAGAGACATCAGAGCCAATCAGAGCAGGACATCTACAAAAGGTCCAATCCACACCAGCTTCAAGGCTACGTTCACACAGAAAACCCATCACTGTTGCTATGGTTACACCTGGTGGAGTGTGTATGTAGGTGCGTGCGCATGGCTGGTCCTCACAGGTTCAAAGGGCTGTGTGAGAGTTAAGCCTTGGTTTGAGGGTTAGGTTTAGTGAGGCATTCTGTTGTGATGGTTAGGGTTTAGGTAATTCTTATAGGTTCTTGCACCACTTTTAAAGTCAAATTTAATGTTTTTTAAGACCTGAATAAAAGGTAAAACCTATTAATAAGCATTATAACACTTCCTGACAGACAGTTCATAATATGAGACATGAGAAGAAATGTTAAAAAATGTAATTCTCTCACACACACACACACACTCACACACTCTCACACACACACACACACACACACACACACACACACACACACACACACACACACACACACACACACACACACACACACACACACACACACATGCTAACTACCAGTTATACATCACTGAGTCTAACTGTTTCTTCCTTTAATTTGCAGTCGTTTGATTGTGTGAAGAAACTGTTGAATGGTTCACACACTGACATGGTGGCATCACAGGCTCCTTGCAGTTCCATAGCTGACCACTGTGTCGTCTTCTGCCCACACTTAACATTCAGTGTAGAAGAAATCAAGACCATCGGTCTTTCGCAATAAAAAAACCTGTAACTGTCAGAGACTCAGGACTAAAGACGTTGCAACAGTGTGTGTGACAATTTGTCATCAGTCTCAAATGCACCCCCAGCGAATTTAATACTTTGCAGGAAATGTATGGACAATTTAAAAGCTTAATTTCTTTGATTTCACTCTAAGAGGAGCCTCGGGAACCCTAGAGTGTGAGAGTGATCACTGTATAAACTTGTGACCGAGTCTAAAAATAGAAACCAGACCTCTAACAAGAGTCTGTCTGTTTATCGGAGGGTTGAGTTGTTATCAGATCACTGCTCACCGAGTCACATAATGTTTTATGCTTTTTTTCCTGCATCATTCACTATAGGAGTTAACAAATTCCTTTAATCTTGTCTTTGATTTTATGGATTGTTTTAACTTCTCTTCTTCCATTTGGTTTATTGGCGGGTGGCAACCAACGTCAAGGTGCATTACTGCCATCTACGGGATCTGCTTCTTCTTTGCCTCCTCCCTAAACACTTTTAAAGTAACCTTGCCAACAACTACTTCCTCTATACAGTCACTCCTCTAACATCCTGATGACTGCACAGCAACATCAGCGCATCAACACCTGGCTGGCAGGAAGTGCACATCACCATGGTAACATCTATTTCCTGTTATACTGCTGTGATCCCCACACAAAACACACAGGTGTGATGACGTGCTTTAGTTCAGGAAGTTTTTCCATGTCCTGTTTTAGAAACAACTCTTTGTCCAGCTCCAACATTTACTCAAATATTAAACTCATGGAGCTGAACTGACAAATCACAAAGTCAGAGATGATCCAGGTTTCAGGTGGTTCATTAGTGTTAGCAGTAAGAATATGAAGATATGGAGGGAACTGCCATGGACATAGATTGGCATTTGTTGTGTTCCTGCTGTGCTCCATGTTCCTAACGTGTTCCTGACACGTTCTGGAGGTTCTGTCTGTGAGAACAAATGTCTGAGTCAGTGTCTCTGGACATGTTCTGGATCTTCTCCTGCAGCCTCCTGGTAGAATGTGTGTAACATGTCAGAGTGAGTCCATGTGAGGAAACAGCAGGACGATGTGTGGAAGCTTCCCAGAGAGCGAGTGGACGTGTGGACGAGGTTTCTAACACGTGACGGACGTGAAACTGGAAGAACACAAAGATCTCAGGATGAAGAAGAGGAGCCGGACACGTAGAAGACGAAGACGTCCACTTGGAAACACGAGGAGGTTCCAGATCTTCTGGTGCTGAGGGCCGACGCCGGTGTGGACGAGCTGGAAACAACAACACTGATCTTTCCACAGCAGAGTTTATACGTCATGTCCTGCTCCTGCTGCTCTACAGGCTCCGCCCCTGCTGCTCTACAGGCTCCGCCCCTCGCCTGGATGTTCCCCACATGTTCCTGTTTGAACGAGTCGGACCCGACAACCTGCTGCTGCTGCTCCACAAACACCAACTACACAACATGTCCAGAAACAACCTGCTGCTGCTTCCACAAACACCAACTACACAACATGTCCAGAAACAACCTGCTGCTGCTTTCACAAACACCAACTACACAACATGTCCAGAAACAACCTGCTGCTGCTCACAAACACCAACTACACAACATGTCCAGAAACAACCTGCTGCTGCTTCACAAACACCAACTACACAACATGTCCAGAAACAACCTGCTGCTGCTTCACAAACACCAACTACACAACATGTCCAGAAACAACCTGCTGCTGCTGCTGCACAAACACCAACTACACAACATGTCCAGAAACAACCTGCTGCTGCTTCACAAACACCAACTACACAACATGTCCAGAAACAACCTGCTGCTGCTGCTCACAAACACCAACTACACAACACGTCCAGAAACAACCTGCTGCTGCTGCTCCACAAACACCAACTACACAACATGTCCAGAAACAACCTGCTGCTGCTGCTTCACAAACACCAACTACACAACATGTCCAGAAACAACCTGCTGCTGCTGCTTCACAAACACCAACTACACAACATGTCCAGAAACAACCTGCTGCTGCTGCTCCACAAACACCAACTACACAACATGTCCAGAAACAACCTGCTGCTGCTGCTTCACAAACACCAACTACACAACATGTCCAGAAACAACCTGCTGCTGCTGCTTCACAAACACCAACTACACAACATGTCCAGAAACAACCTGCTGCTGCTGCTCCACAAACACCAACTACACAACATGTCCAGAAACAACCTGCTGCTTCACAAACACCAACTACACAACATGTCCAGAAACAACCTGCTGCTGCTGCTTCACAAACACCAACTACACAACATGTCCAGAAACAAGCTGCTGCTGCTGCTCCACAAACACCAACTACACAACATGTCCAGACGATATTTTACAGTTCACATCTGAAAACATTTAACCAGACACTGACACACCTTCATGTTCATAAGGTCACATGATCTGCTCTTTATTAATTTCAGCTTTGAACAGGTGATGCATACATCTGTACCAGTGTGTGTGTCAGGAGCAGAGTGAAGGGACATCATACTGTGTCCATCACACGCACACACACACACGCACACACGCGCACACACACACACACAGTGTGGGCGGAGCCGCCTCCTTACTTCATCACGTCAACAAAACAAAGACAGGTGTGTGTTAACCTGTTAAACTCATCTGACGTCACACAGAACCGGTCCGGACTCTTCCGGTCTGCGCGGTGCGACAGAATCGAACCCTCTCCTGAACAGAGGCTAGCCGCGTGCTAACAGTAGCATGTTTACCTTTATCAGAGCACAGTCACCTGGAGCCGGGTTAGCATGCTAGCATGCTAGCTGGCTACACCGCCTCCTCCCGGTACCGGAGCTACAGGTGTAACGACCCAAAACACACGTTCACGAACTCTGACGTCTGAGTATGAAACGAGTTAAAGTTTAAATAAACCGCGCTAACTAGCTGAAGTTAGCTGGTGTTGTTGTGGTTTGTGCTAATCTAAGACCAGACTGAGATTCATCAGATTAACTGATGTTTTAAAGTTTTCACTGTATAGTTTATAACTTTAAAACTTTATAACAACAGTGTGAATCATCAGTGAAACACAGGAGTCAACAAAGGAACTTTTTTCCAGGGGAACAGTATTTATCACGACACCGGCCCTGGCGGCTTCTCCGGACCACTGGAATCTGGCTTTGCCCTCAGTAAAGTTCCTATAACCCGGCTTGAAGTTCGTGTAGGCAGCCGTCGGAGAGCCAGCGGCTCCCCGGGCCCGCTCCCCGGGCTCTGCGCGCCACTCACCGGCCCTGGTGGTGTCCGTCAGGTCGTGGTTAGCGGCGCTCCGGGGGAACTCCTTCAGCTTCCTGCCGCTGAGGTTCAGACACCCGGTGGCCGAGGCTTCGTCCAGTGCCCGGTCCAGAGATCGGTTCCAGGGCGCCGGTCCCACCGGCCCCAGCCCGTTATTATTCCCAGATAAAACATTCCTGGCGCCGCCTCCCACCGTGAAGCTGAGTCCGGTGTTGTCCGCAGACCCCAACAACACCGAGGCCGCCATTACACACTCCGGCTGTTAGCTTTCCGTGCTAACGGCTAACTCTCCTCTCCCACCCTAACCACAGCGGAGCATGCGCAGAGCGGTGCACAGAGCACGTGACCACTGTGACGACTACTGCTACTGCAAAAAGTACTATTGCTACTGTAAATACTACTGCTACTGTAAACAGTACTATTACTACTCCAAGTACTACTGTTACTGTAAACAGTACTATTACTACTGCAAGTACTACTGTTACTGTAAACAGTACTGCTACTGCAAACAGTACTATTACTACTCCAAGTACTACTGCTACTGTAAACAGTACTATTACTACTCCAAGTACTACTGTTACTGTAAACAGTACTATTACTACTGCGAGTACTACTGTTACTGTAAACAGTACTATTACTACCGCAAGTACTACTGTTACTGTAAACAGTACTATTACTACTGCAAGTACTACTGTTACTGTAAACAGTACTGCTACTGCAAACAGTACTATTACTACTGCAAATAAGTATTACTGGTACTGCAAACAGTACTACTACTGCAAAGAGTATAGTACTACTGATACAACAAACAGGACCACTTATACAAACACTACTACTGTCAATGGTACTGCTACTGCAAAAAGTAATATTACTACTGCAAGTATTACTGTTACAGTAAACAGTACCACTTATATTGTATACAGTACAACTATTTACAACAGTAATATTGATAGTGATCTGAAACATTAGTTGAGCAATAATCACTCATATATTTATATTTATCACAGTAACGCCCCACGACGAAGACTTGAACTACATGTCCCACAATCCCCCGCGCACTTCCCATATTGACGCATGCACGCCGCGGCTGAGTCCAGGGCCGGGGAACATGGCGACTTACGTGGACATTCTGAAGAGCGAGTTTCCTGAGATCGACGCGGAGCTATTCGATTATATCACAGGTGAGACACCGGGGACCGAGCCGCTGTGTGCGGCTCCAGTGCGGCGACACACGGCGGACTTCACTCGGCCTGTTAGCCGGGAACCGCGCCTCTGTAGCCCCAGAGCTAACGAGCTAGCACCGTTAGGCTAACCGGAGCCCGAACACCGGGCAGCACGACATGGGCCGGTTAGCGCCACCGAAACCCGGTTAGTGCGAGACTCAGAGCCGGTGCGAAGGGACCAGACACGGAGGACCCGCAGGAAGGAGTGTTAGAGACACAGAATCGAGAAGGGTTACAGGGAATAATCCAGAATTATGAGTGTTACAGGGAATAATCCAGAATCATGAGTGTTACAGGGAATAATCCAGAATTATGAGTGTTACAGGGAATAATCCAGAATTATGAGTGTTACAGGGAATAATCCAGAATCATGAGTGTTACAGGGAATAATCCAGGAGCCTTACAGGGAATAATTCAGGAGCGTTACAGGGAATAATCCAGGAGCGTTACAGGGAATAATCCAGGAGCGTTACAGGGAATAATCCAGGAGCGTTACAGGGAATAATCCAGGAGCGTTACAGGAATAATCCAGGAGCGTTACAGGGAATAATCCAGGAGCGTTACAGGGAATAATCCAGGAGCGTTACAGGAATAATCCAGGAGCGTTACAGGGAATAATCCAGGAGCGTTACAGGGAATAATCCAGGAGCGTTACAGGGAATAATCCAGGAGCGTTACAGGGAATAATCCAGGAGCGTTACAGGGAATAATCCAGGAGCGTTACAGGGAATAATCCAGGAGCGTTACAGGGAATAATCCAGGAGCGTTACAGGGAATAATCCAGGAGCGTTACAGGGAATAATCCAGGAGCGTTACAGGGAATAATTCAGGAGCGTTACAGGGAATAATCCAGAGGTTTTAGAGGAAATATTTTCATATTGAGGGGGTGGTTTCTTTTGTAAATTGATTCCAACATAGAATGTAAATCCATCTATGTCTGTTTAAGTGATTCCAGTTTGTACTGAGCTGTTACTCAGATGGAAGCTGGTCAGATCTTTAATGTGTGTGTGTGTTTCAGGTGTCTTGGGCAGTGGCGGTGCTGACTTTGAGGATGGAGAGGAGGTGTACGAGGCCATCGGTGGCGTCCTACAGGAAGTGTCGGCTGACAGTAAGAACGAGGATGATGTCAGAGACATCTGTCTCCAGATGTTCAACACTCTCAAACTGTAAGCAAGGACAGATGTGTGTTTTCTCTGTGTGGATTCATGTCAGGTGGAAAAACTAAATCCATTGACAGACATTTTTACAAAAAATCATTTTAAAGGAAAAGCATATTATTGTTTTGGGTTGTGAGTTAAATAAGGAACGTTGTAACGTGGTCTGTCTTTCTCAGGAATAATCATCATGGTTCTCAGAGGCAGGTGTTGTTGGACGCTCCTGTTCAGCTCTCTCAGATCTCTTCAGACACTGGTCAGAATCACACCCACAGCTCCGTCATCCCTGTGTAACATGAGTGAAGTGAAACAGTTTGTCAACGTGTTTGTTTCAGATTCAGCAGCTAAAGATGTTCAGGGGATCTGGATGATGAAACGAGCTCAGAACACAGTGAGTACACCTCGTCCTCTCACCTCTGACTCACCTTCACTTTTAGATTCAAGCAGCAGTTTCACAGAGGAAGTGTTTTTACATCATTATATTGTTATTTATTTGATTTCACGTTTTTTTCATGTTTGAAATATACACGGATGAGTTCTAACAGTAACACATCATGTGATGTCACTATGTTCTGATGTGATCACTTCAAAATTCCTCTCTTCAGACTGTGGACGCAAAGAAACTGGAGAAGGCCGAGGCGAAGCTGAAAGCTAAACACGAGCGCAGGAACGAGAAGGACTCGCAGAAACCCCCGAGTCCACTGTCAGTACACACCTGTTCACGCCTCTTCGTCACACACCGTTACACCACAACGGTTACACCTTACACCCCTTTCATCAAACCTGTACACACCGGTTCACACCTATTCATCACACCTGTACACACCGGTTCACACCTCTTCATCACACCTGTACACACCTCTTCATCACACCTGTACACACCTGTTCACACCTCTTCATCACACCTGTACACACCGGTTCACACCTCTTCATCACACCTGTACACACCGGTTCACACCTCTTCATCACACCTGTACACACCTCTTCATCACACCTGTACACACCTGTTCACACCTCTTCATCACACCTGTACACACCGGTTCACACCTCTTCATCACACCTGTACACACCTGTTCACACCTGTACACACCGGTTCACACCTCTTCATCACACCTGTACACACCGGTTCACACCTCTTCATCACACCTGTACACACCTCTTCATCAAACCTGTACACACCACACCGGTTCACACCTCTTCATCACACCTGTTCACACCTCTTCAACACACCTGTTCACACCTCATCATCACACCAGCTTATACCTCTTCATCACACCTGTCTTCCTCTCTTGTCCCTTACAGAGTCCTGGAGGAGGCGTCAGCCAGTCAGGCCAGCAGTAAGAAGGAAAATCGGGTCGACCAATCAGGAAAGAACCGCAGCTACGACATTCGTATTGAAAACTTTGATGTTGCGTTTGGAGAGAGGTGAGTGAGGGACAGACAGGTATATACTGTAATTAAGTAAATTAATACACCTATATACCTGTTAATACAACTGAATTGTATAAATATTTAGTTGTTTGTATAAATTTCATATTTTTGTATAGTTTTATTATATTTTGTGTATATGTACTCTGTATGTTTAATATTCTTTGTGTATAATTGTAACTCTAGGTGTCTGCTGCAGGGGGCGGAGCTCTCTCTGTCGACAGGTCGGCGGTACGGTCTGATCGGCCGTAACGGTCTGGGGAAGACGACGCTGCTGAAGATGTTGGCGAGTCGTAACCTCCGTGTCCCGGCTCACATCTCCATCCTCCACGTGGAACAGGAAGTTGATGGAGATGAGACGGCAGCGCTGCAGAGCGTCCTGCAGAGCGATACGCTGAGAGAGGGGCTGCTGGACGAGGAGAAGAGGCTTAACGCTCGCATCGCCAACGGAACGTAAGAATAATACATCAGTTAGTAATCAATCAATACACAGCTGACAGTGTTGATCGACCAGCGGGGAAACAGCTGCCAAACAGGAAGTAACATTGGCGCTCTGTTCTTGTTTCAGTGCTGATGGGATGGAGAGTGTTCGACTGTCGGAGATCTACGTCAAACTGGAGGAGATCGAAGCCGACAAAGCCCCAGCCCGGTAACTATGGCAACCACTACAACTAATCACTTACTGTTACAGTAATCAGTTACTGTAACAATTACTGTTACAGTTATCGGCTACCATTATTGTAATCAGTAACTGAGCTAAACACTCAACAACATCACGACTGTTTGTTGTCCTGGCTCCTAAACGGTGGAATGAGCTCCACATCAACATCAGGACAAAGTCCACACGTCTCTTCAGACTAAACCTTAAATAAGTTTAAACTAACTATTCAGCAGCACTTACATGTCACTTACATGTCACTTACATGTCACTTACATGTCACTTACATGTCACTTACATGTCACTTACATGTCACTTACATGTCACTTACATGTCACTTACTTATAGAACTCTGTAGTTTGTCTTTCTTGAAGAAATTGTATTTCTTGATTCTTGTTGTTCTGGTTGGTTCCTCATGGTTGATGCACTTACTGTGAGTCGCTCTGGATAAAAGCTGATTACTGTAACAGTTACTGTGTATGTCGAAGCTGTTTATGTCATGTGATCACAGTCTTTGTTCTTTATTGACTTTATTAATCTGTCTCGTCCAATCAGAGCCTCGGTCATCCTGGCTGGTCTCGGGTTCTCTCCCAAAATGCAACAGCAGATGACAAGGTGAGACATCACCTGTCACATGATCATCTCATGGTGACGCAATAAGACGCTCAACAATGTCTCTCTCTCTCTCTGTCTCTCTCTCTCTCTCTTTCTTTCTTCTCTCATTGTCTTCTTCTCTGTCTTCTTTCTTTTTTCTCTCTCTCTTCTCTCTACTCTCTCATCTCTTCTCCTGTCTCTCTCTCTCGTCTCTCTCTCTTGTTCTCTCTCTGTCTTCTCTCTCTGTCTCTCTCTCTCTCTCTCTCTCTGTCTTTCTCTCTGTCTCTCTCTTTCTTTCTTTCTCTTCTCTCTCTCTCTCTTGTCTTCTCTTCTCTCTCTATCTCTCTGTCTCTCTCTCTCTGTCCTCTATCTCTTTCTCTTCTCTGTCTCTCTCTCTCTGTCTCTCTCTCTCTCTTTTCTCTCTCTCTGTCTATCTCTCTCTCTCTTCTCTCTTCTCTCTCTTCTTCTCTCTCTTGTCTCTCTCTCTCTCTTCTTCTCTCCTCTGCGGTCTCGTCTCTCCCTCTCTCTCTCGTCTCTCCCCTCTGTTTCTCCTCTGTCTCTCTCTCTCTCTCCCTCTGTCTCTCTCTCCCTCTGCCTCTCTCTCTCTCTGTCTCTCCCCCCCCCCCTCCCTTTCTGTCCCTCAGGGAGTTTTCAGGAGGATGGAGGATGAGGTTGGCGTTGGCCAGAGCTCTGTTTGCTCGGTGAGTTTTGTCATATGATGATGATGATGATGATGATGATGATGATGATGATGTTGATGATGTTGTTGTTGTGTCTTCATCAGGCCGGACCTGCTGCTGCTCGACGGTGAGTCACTGCTCAGTGAGACAGCTGTTTACAGGTAGAAGATAGGAGGAGGAGGGAGGAGGAGTGAAGAAGAGGAGAAGGAAGTGAGGAGGACAAGGGAGGAGGAGTGAAGAAGAGGAGAAGGAAGTTAGGAGGACGAGGGAGGAGGGTGAGAAGAGAGAGGAAGTTAGGAGGACGAGGGAGAGGAGTGAAGAAGAGGAGAAGGAAGTTAGGAGGACGAGGGAGGAGGAGTGAAGAAGAGGAGAAGGAAGTGAGGAGGACGAGGGAGGAGGAGTGAAGAAGAGGAGAAGGAAGTTAGGAGGACGAGGGAGGAGGAGTGAAGAAGAGGAGAAGGAAGTTAGGAGGACGAGGGAGGAGGAGTGAAGAAGAGGAGAAGGAGTAGGGAGAGGAGGGGGAAGAAGAGGAGAAGGAAGTAGAGGAGGAGGAGAGGGAGGGAGAGGAAGAAGAGGAGAAGAAGGAATGTTAGGAGGATGAGGGAGGAGGAGTGAAGAAGAGGAGAAGGAAGTTAGGAGGACGAGGGAGGAGGAGTGAAGAAGAGGAGAAGGAAGTTAGGAGGACGAGGGAGGAGGAGTGAAGAAGAGGAGAAGGATGAGGGAGGGAGGAGGAAGAAGAGGAGAAGGAAGTGAGTGAGGGAGGAGGAGAAGGAGAAGGAGTGAAGAGAAGAGGAGGAGAGGAGAAGTGAGGAGGACGAGGGGAGGAGGAGTGAAGAAGAGGAGAAGGAAGTTAGGAGGACGAGGGAGGAGGAGTGAAGAAGAGGAGAAGGAAGTTAGGAGGACGAGGGAGGAGGAGTGAAGAAGAGGAGAAGGAAGTGAGGAGGACGAGGGAGGAGGAGTGAAGAAGAGGAGAAGGAAGTTAGGAGGATGAGGGAGGAGGAGTGAAGAAGAGGAGAAGGAAGTTAGGAGGACGAGGGAGGAGTGAAGAAGAGGAGAAGGAAGTTAGGAGGATGAGGGAGGAGGAGTGAAGAAGAGGAGAAGGAAGTTAGGAGGATGAGGGAGGAGGAGTGAAGAAGAGGAGAAGGAAGTGAGGAGGACGAGGGAGGAGGAGTGAAGAAGAGGAGAAGGAAGTGAGGAGGACGAGGGAGGACGAGTGAAGAAGAGGAGAAGGAAGTGAGGAGGACGAGGGAGGAGGAGTGAAGAAGAGGAGAAGGAAGTGAGGAGGACGAGGGAGGACGAGTGAAGAAGAGGAATGAGGAAGGTTCCAGCTTTAATTTTACTCCCTCACTCAATGTTTCCTTTGAGAATCTTAAATTCATTAATACACATAAAGTTGATTTCGATGAGTTGAGCAGACGATGATGTATAACTTCTGTTTACAGAACATCCACACCAGTGAGGGGGCGGGGCTATGTGCCAGACAGCCAATAGGGAGTCAGTGTAGTCTGTGACAATAGTAATGGCAGTAGTAGTCATTACTTGAAGTAGTACTATGAAAGTACTATGGTGTATTCCTGCTGTTTGTTTCAGAGCCGACCAACATGTTGGACGTCAGAGCCATCTTGTGGTTGGAGAACTACCTGCAGGTCAGACTTGTGATTGACTTTCATGTTAGCATTCCTCATTGAAAACAATGGGAGCTGTTAGCCATAAGCTAACAAGTAAGATATATTAAACCCTGTGCCTCCTCTCTCAGACGTGGCAGTCCACCATCTTGGTCGTCTCCCATGACCGAAACTTTCTGAACGCTGTGGTGACGGACATCGTCCACCTTCACACGCAGAGGCTCGACAGTTACCGCGGCAACTACGAAAACTTTATTAAAACCAAAGAAGACAGACTGAAGAACCAGCAGAGAGAGTACGAGGCCCAGCTGCAGTACAGACAACACATACAGGTACTACAGACGACACATACAGGTACTACAGACGACACATACAGGTACTACAGACCACACATACAGGTTGAACTGGTACGGTCACATGTTTTTGTAGGTCAGTTGTGTGATTGGTGGTTTCAGTCTCATGATGTTTTCCCATAATGCTTTGTGTGTGTGTCAGGTTTTTATTGACAGGTTTCGATATAACGCCAACAGAGCAGCTCAGGTCCAGAGTAAACTCAAACTGCTGGAGAGACTGTGAGTCCTGCTTCTTCTCTTCTTCTCTGACACTTCAGGTTTAATCTGGTTTAGTTTAAATACAGTAACATTAGACAGTTAAAAGTTGACATGCAGAAAATAATATGATTACCAACAACATCTCTAGCCTAATAAAAAAGCAACACAATTATCAATACATTATGTGCAGATGCATTCAAATGCAGTGTGTGATTGTGGATTTTAATACTCGTGTATTGATTCCATAGTACTCAATATCAGATCATATCTCCAAAGACAACAATACATAAAGAAGAACATCTATGGAGCAGGGTAGAGTTACAGCAGCTCCAACCTCTTTTCTGTGTTTTTGTACTTACGTGTTCGCAGCGACACAGGTCTCCATCGACGCTGCATGCATCTTAAAAATAACAACTTGCCCAAACTAAGTTACAATATGATAAATTAGACTATAATACAGAAAATGAAACAGTGACCGTGTTGTGTTTCCTCCCTCAGACCGGAGATGAAACCCATTGAAAGAGAAACTGAAGTCACTTTAAGGTACGAACACAAACCTGGTCCTCAGAGGATCAACCACTGGAACTCTTTCATATTTAATATGGATGGATGAATGATAAATGGATGGATGGATGGATGGATGGATGGATGATGGGTAAAGGCTACAAACTGTCTCCATGCAGCTGATGACGCGTCTCTGATTGGACGGTGATGTTTGATTGACAGCTGGTGTTGTCCTCTCACAGGTTTCCAGATAACTTTGAGAAGTTGTCTCCACCCATCCTGCAGCTGGACGAGGTGGAGTTTTTCTACACTCCAGATCAGCGACTCTTCTCTGGACTCAACCTGTCGGCCGACCTCGAGTCTCGAATCTGCATCGTACGTGTCATCTTTAAAAAAAACCACCAATCACAGACGGGATCTGATGGATCTGGAGGGATCACATGATTTAACTTCTACTGAATCATAACGTCAACATGTGGAGTAAAACTGATCAATATTCAGTATCAGGAGAGTGTTGGTGTGAATTGATCTGTTGTTTCATGACAGGTCGGAGAAAATGGCGCCGGTAAAACCACCGTCCTCAAACTGCTGATGGGCGAGTTGACGCCTGTCAATGGAATGAGACAAGCTCACAGGTGAGACAAGCGACCAATTAAAGCAGGGGAGGAACCCATTTCATCACATGACTCTTTGTATGCAACACGTATATAAACATGTACTGGGACGTTTTCAGGGAACCATTGATTCACTGGGAACATTGATTCTTTGTCGGGAACCTTTCCCGTCTGTTTCTCTGACATTCGGTTTTCGTCCATCCTTCGGTCACATGTGAACACGATGTCTCGAACGCTTTGAGGGAATTTCCTTATATTTGACACAAACATTCCCTTCGACTCAAAGATGAACTAATTAGATTTCAGAGGTCACAGTGACCTCATCTGAGTGAGGAAATACATGCTCTGATTGGTGGAGACTAACAACCACAGGAAGAAATTCTGATTAAAACCAACTACTTTTCTTGAGTGTTTGTAAAAGGAAGCAGGTTGTGAATGATCTGTGTCGAGAATTGTTTTCAGCGAACTGTTGGTTCATCATTTTTAATGTCTCTATATGTAAAGAGCGTTGAGCTAATGTATATTACGATTTGGCGTTATTCAAATCAAATTGAATTGACAGATCATCAGGGAACAGTTTTAATGTCGGTGTTCACTCAGACGATTGTTCCTCTGTCATCAGGAGCCTGAAGATCGGTTACTTCAGTCAACATCACGTGGATCAGCTGGACCTGAACGTCTGCTCTGTGGAGCTGCTGCTCAACAAGTTCCCCGGTAACTATGGCAACGATAACCAAAGACAGTAGTCAGTAACTGCACCCACGTGTTATGCTGTGATTGGCTGTCATTTGTGTGCGTCTCAGGTCGGACAGAGGAGGAGTACCGCCACCAGCTGGGAGGATACGGTATCACCGGAGAGCTGTCCACGAGGCCGGTGGCCAGTCTGTCAGGAGGACAGAAGAGCCGGGTCGCCTTCGCGCAGATGACCATGCCATGGTAACAGAAAGCTCAGGGAACAGCTGTTGGTGCCTTTGATGATCATGATGATGGTAGTGATGATGTCATCGTGTCTCTGTCCTTTAGTCCAAACTTCTACGTCCTGGACGAACCGACCAACCACCTGGACATGGAGACGATCGAGGCTCTGGCTAAAGCACTCAACAAGTATAGAGTGAGTGAGGGAGGGAGGACGGACGTGTGCGTGTGTGTGTGTGTGTGTGTGTGTGTGTGTGTGTGTGTGTGTGTGTGTGTGTGTGTTGTGTCTCCTGTGCGTTTTCTCAGGTGTGTGATGTCATCTGTTTCAGGGCGGAGTCATCCTGGTGTCGCATGACGAGCGTCTGATCCGGTTGGTGTGTAAGGAGCTGTGGGTGTGTGAACTCGGGAAAGTTCGACGCATCGACGGCGGCTTCGACGAGTACAGAGACATCCTGCACGAGCAGTTCAGGAAAGAGGGTTACCTGTGAGGCTCCGCCCACTGCGGAATGACCACCAGTAACATAAACCCTGCCCCCTCCATAATAACACATGTCACAGCAGCCAATCAGCAGCCAGGGCAGGCCGGAGGATGTTTCCTTCTCTGAACTGTCTCACTGCCTCAGGTGATGTGAGCTGATTGGTTGTCTGTCTTCACCTGGTGAGGTCACAGCGGACTTGTCGTGTTTTGTATGGAATCAGCAGCGGTTTGAGATTTTATCTGTTTTAAAGGACGTGACGTTGAACAAACGTTTACATTCCGAGACAAACAATAAAAACATGAGTCATTTCCTCGTCTTTACTTTTTCTTCAGTCGTGACTTCACTGACGTTTTCATGAGATGTAAACATGACAACACGTACACGTGTGTGTGTGTGTGTGTGTATATACAGTATATATGTATGTATAATGACAGCATTAGAAATGTGTTAAGTTTTATCAGTCAAACAAATAATTTGGTTTTAGCTTATTCGGGGACAACGACATGAGACTCAGGCCCCGCCCACACGGAGAACTCATCACTGTTGCTATGGTTACACCTGTTTGAGTTCTTCAGCCTCTGAATCTGAGACTTGTGTAAACTGGGTTTGTGTTTTAGTCTGAACAGAAACTTTTGAAAATGATGACGCCCGACTCGACTACCAGCGGCGAATCCAAAGCTTTGCTAACACTTCCTGTCAGTTCCAAGCTCGTCACTAAGCAACCAACTGCAGAGGAGACATCTGCTTCCTGTTCACATCACATGACCCTGCCTGCTTGCTCGTGTGGGCAGAGAAGTTGTCGGCGGAAAACCAGCGATGGCTTGATAAAAGTTTTATTTATGAGGGGTAGAGCGGTCGTCCTCCAACCAGAAGGTCGGCGGTTCAATCATCAGTCTTCCCATCTGCCTACTGAAGTGTCCTTGGGCAAGATGGAACCCCTAAATGGCCCCTCATAGATGTTGAATGCACTAATTGTAAGTAGCTTTGGATAAATGGCGGATGCTCATTGATGGGTCAGGTTGGGCTGGACTTTGAACCACGATGTGAAAACGTGAGATGAACGTGGTCATGTGACTGATGTCAGGATGAACTGATCAGATCTGAGGTCAAAGGTCACTGAGACTAACAAACATCTGGGGAAATGACTTTATATCCAAAGGTCAGAGTGAACATTTGATGACAAACCAGACTGTGAGGTCAGAGGTCACATGACCAGTGGTTAGTTGGTGGCGTCTCTACTGCTCTGGTGTCCAGGCTGCTGACGTCTCTTGTTGCGTCTTCCCCCTGAGGTGAGGGAGGACAGCGTCCCTGTAGAACTTCTCCAGTCTGGACACCGTCTCCCCCCACAGGTCAGGGTCAAAGGTCACCGGGACGATGGCTGTCTCCCTTGTTGTGAAGACTACGAGATCGGCCCGTCGCAGGCCCGTCACTGCCAGCTGACACTGGATCTGTGTGAAGTAACTGTGAGACGTCTTCAGATGGTAGACTGGAGACTGGGACAGGAGGACAACGAGGGGACGTTAGAGACCAGGGGAAAACATTAGAGATGAGGAGAGGACATCAGAGACGAGGAGAGGACATTAGAGATGAGGACAGGACATCAGAGACGAGGAGAGGACATTAGAGATGAGGAGGACGTCAGAGACAATGTTAGAGATGAGGAGAGGACATTAGAGATGAGGACAGATAAAGGACATGAAACCAGGAAAGGACAGGCGATGGACTAAATCAGTTTAACAACAGGAAGGAGACAAACTACATTTAAAAAATCCGTACCCCTCCAGCCTCACGTCCAACATCGTCCTGTATTTTCAGACAGAAGCCAGGGTCGTCCCTGCAGGCGTCCTCCACACGTCTCTGTCTGTGTTTGTAGGGGCACTTGACCTCCAGCAGCCATTGGCCAGTCAGGCTGTCCGTCACAATCCCATCAGGACTTGCAGCCAACCACGGCCGCTGGGCGTCGATAAACAGACCGCAGTCCTGAACCGTGACCTGCCGACCTAACGCCGAACTCTTGAGTTTCTGCAGAATGACATCATCACCTTTATCATCGTTACTTAAACTCATCATTTAACGATCTTTACGTGTTTAACGTGTTTTGGTCTCTTGGTCTCGGCTCACTGTGGAACTGTACCTGGTACCTGTCGACGACCTCGGCCTCCATGTTGACCCCCCAGCTCATGGCTCTGGTCTGGACTCTGGGGCCCTCACCTGTCCAACAGAGTCGTTGATGAAGAACTACTCACTCATCCTGAAAGGTTGTGTCTGGATCAGTTATTTGCACGAGGTGTAAGAGGGTGTGGTTTACCTGTGATGGCAGTCAGGTAGGAGGTGGGCGGGGTTTTGTTCTTGCCATGAACGAAGCGGCAGTGAGCGACGCTATGAGCCACAGAGGCTGTGATCCGGTTCCTCCTCCAAGAAAACCAGTCCGGGTTGGTCCTCTGTCCACGGGTCAGAACCTCCACCTCCTTCACCACAGCCCTGTCTACCTGGACCCCCAGACCCAGAGGAACCTGCTCTGGTCTTGGACAGGCTCTGTTGGAGACCTGATCTGCTTTTTGAGAAGGACCTGGATCTAGTTTCTTATTCGGTTTCTGATCGGGGGTCTGAGAACAGGGGTTCCGTCCACCACCAGGATAAGGTCTTGCTGTAGGAACCAGATCAGCCTGGGTGGTGTTGTCCACATGTTGGCTCCCAGTGTGAGTGGGGTGCTCAGCTCCAGGTCTGGTCCTTTGTGTCTGACTGGTTCTGGTGTCAGTTGTTTTAGTGGTTTTGGGCCGTGCTCCATCTCCAGGAGTCTGGATAGATGGATGGTACCGGACCTGAGGCAGGATGGTTTTCGGGGTCCCACCGGTCACAGGCACCTGAGCTCCTGTCCACGATTTGTTTGTCTGCATTTTCAAGTCGTCTGCGTCAGAATCAGAATCAGAATCAGATTTAACGACTGAACTAACAAAACATCTGAAACGAGTCTGATCATAAAATCACATGAAAAACAAACTGACCGATGAAGAAGCGTTTTATTCTGTAAAGGAACAAACATCTGATGAGTCAAGTTTAAAGAGCGGAACCAGGTTCACATGAAAGGTTTGCTCATGTGACGTGTGTCATGTGACGTGTGGACCTTTAACACGTGTCTGACGCGTCGTTGTTTCCACACGTAAAAACACAAACCAGTTTCTGAGCTTTTATTTTGATGTTGTGGAATGTTCTCGAAGCTGAAGCGCGTTGTGTCACATTGTAAATCTTCCTCCCGTGAACCTCACTTTTGGTTCCGTCTGAATATTTGAATTGAATTTATAAATGTTAACACCGGATGTTTACATGTCGCGTGTCTCTGATGTAAAACAACAAACAACCTGAAAATTAGCAACAACAAGAAAAGCCACCAGGTGTGTTCGGGTCTTTAGCTGCGTTAGTTCGGGTTAAAGCAGGTCCAATCTGGTTCGTTCCGATTGAACCAGGTTCGATTGAGTTAGTTCGGGTTAAAGTAGGTTAAACAGTTAGTTGTAGTTAACTGAAGCGAATCTTACCTGGACGTGAAGTCCGGATGAAACCAGAACAGAAAGTGATTCTATTTAAAGGAGGCTGACTCATCGTCTCGTGACGTCCCGTGTCCGGTGTTCGTCTCTGATCGATCGACTTGTTCGTTTTTAATTAACTTTATGAAACTTCATAATGTTATTGATCCAGTTCGTGTTGGAGATAAACGTTTAAAGTTCATTCAACAAAAAAAAGAACCTGAAACATTCGGTGTGGTGATACCGCCCCCTGCTGGCTGATCAGTCACAGACATGCTTAACTTTCAAATAAATAATAATATTCCACGTGTTGTTTTCTTTAATAATTCCCTGTGTTTGTAGAAGCCGGTGAACGAGCCCCCGTGCCGTCGGACAGGTGGAGGTGTCATGGCGGTGTCTCAGGTGAGTCCAGGTGTGTTCCTCAGTGATCTGGACTCAGCTCTGAACATCAGTGTGTTGACCAGTAGGAACATCACGCTCATCGTTAACGCCAGTGGACTGGAGGGTGTGTCCTACCCTCAGCTGGACCTGCAGCTCCTTCACGTCCCCGTCCAGGATCAACCTCATGCCCCCCTGAGCCACTACTTTGAATCTGTGGCTGAACGGATCCGTCAAAACCACACAGGGTCCACGCTGGTCCACTGCACCGCCGGCAGGAGTCGATCCCCCGCCCTGATCATGGCCTACCTGATGAGGTAACACTCCCTGACCTGGAGTCTGAAACTGCCAGGGTCTGTGTGGTCATTTTAGACTTTGATCGGGTTCTGGTCTGTTTCAGGTGTGAGGGTCTTAGCCTCCGTCGGGCTCATGAGCAGGTTCTGGATCAGCGACCCTTCATCAGACCCAACGCTGGATTCTGGCGGCAGCTGATGGACTATGAGCGGACTCTGTTCAGCAGGAACTCGGTGCGGATGGCGCGGACGTCCTGTGGCGTCCTGCCTGAGGCTCTGCAGGACTCCGAGGACAGAGCTGCGTACTGCGTTAACGTCTGAGGAAACGGATCCAGATTCTCCTGAAGGTCCAGAAGTTGTGACACGTCACAGAAAAACAACAAAAACTGAACGAATGTAAAGAAAATGAAAACATGAATCAGTTGATTTGATGAAACAGAAAACGTGACTCTGGATATTTTCTAAATATATTTAAAAAATCTGCTCTGACAACAAACTTTTAATGTGAATGTTTGAACTGTTTAAAATGTTTTTAACAATTTCAATCATTTCTCACGTCTGATGTGTGACGGACACAAACTGGACGACGACTCATCAGGTAGAAAAATACAAAACAAAGTTTATTGTTGCAGAAGTAAAGTGAAAACATGGAGAGTGACCGATTATCAATCTGACCAAACACAATCCAAGACGACCTGAGACCAGAGAGCGGTTCAGGTCTCAGTACTGGTTCAGGTCCTGGTCTCAGTACTGGAAGCTCCTCTTGGTCTGGATGTCGTCGAGGATCTGCTGCAGCTCCTCGTCTTCGAAGCGTCCCTCCAGACTGAGAACAGATCAAACTGATTTGATTCACAAAGTTTCAGAAGCAGGTGACTGATGATCAGATGTTTGATATGAATACTTTGAGGCTCAGTGTGGTTCTGACCTGGGGATCAGAGCTTTGGCTTCCTCTGCAGCCTCCGGACACAGGTTCGCTAAACTCGACAACTCGAATTTATGAAGTTTCTTCTGCAGGAGGAGACTGAAAGGGGGGGGGGGGGGGGGGGGGGTCAGAGCACAAACTCCTGCTTATCGTCCAATCAGGCGAAACGTCAACAGGTGGAAGTGTACCTGCGCACAGCCGTGATGGTCTCTCTGTTCTTGAAGCGGCTGAACCGAGCCGTGTAGTTCAGAGTCTTCATGAAGACCTCGGACAGTTCCTGTTCGTCCTCCGCGCTCTCGTTCTGCTGCTTCCTGTGTTCCAGCAGCATGTGGACTTCAGAGTTCAGCAGCGTCTCCGCATTCTCAAACTCTGAAACACAAGCACACATCAGCCTGGACCTGGTCTGACGTGGACCTGGTGTGATGTGGACCTGATCTGATCTGGACCTGATCTGACGTGGACCTGATATGACATGGACCTGGTGTGATGTGGACCTGATCTGACGTGGACCTGGTGTGACGTGGACCTGATGTGACGTGGACCTGATCTGATGTGGACCTGATCTGACGTGGACCTGGTGTGACGTGGACCTGGTGTGACTTGGACCTGATGTGACTTGGACCTGATCTGACGTGGACCTGGTGTGACGTGGACCTGATCTGACGTGGACCTGGTGTGATGTGGACCTGGTGTGACGTGGACCTGGTGTGATGTGGACCTGATCTGACGTGGACCTGGTGTGATGTGGACCTGATCTGACGTGGACCTGGTGTGATGTGGACCTGATCTGGTTGGATCTTTAGACACTGACCTTTAGGAAACAGCAGCTGTGACGCGTCTTCTTCAACATCACCGACATGAGTAGGAGCAGTGCCGCCTCCCGCCGCCATGACGACACTTCCGCGGGGACCCGCTCCGGGATTCTGGGGGAACCGGAGCAGTTACCGGGGACAGTTACTGGGGACAGTTACTGGAGCAGTTACCGGGGACAGTTACCGGGGACAGTTACCGGAGCAGTTACCGGGGACAGTTACCGGGGCAGTTACCGGGGACAGTTACCGGGGACAGTAGCAGGTCGCGTGCCTCGGCGCCTTTCAGCCTCTAATACAGAATCACTTCCGGGTCCCATAACAGCTACTTCCTGTCTGCCGTTTGAATCTTTCAAAATAAGAGCTGTTACAAGCAGCGCCCCCCGGCGGATAGTAACTGTCAGTGTCAACTGTCGTGACAATAAGTGGATCATGTTTTCTTCATAACAATAACAGACAACAACAACAATAATAATGATGTAATAATAATGATGTAATAATAAGGACATAATTTTGTCATATTTGACAATATTCAATAACAATAATAATACATTTATAATAATTATGACGTCATTATTACATAATAATTATAATAACATTTATGGTCATTGTTTTGGTTATTTTAGTTCTGACGCCTGGTGGCGCTCGAGGACAGATGGACTCTGGGTCTCAGCGGTAAAACGGTTGCGTTGGCCGGGAATCGAACCCGGGTCAACTGCTTGGAAGGCAGCTATGCTCACCACTATACCACCAACGCTGACGAGCCTGAGTCCGAACGCAAGACATAGACATATACATAACATACACACAACACATAAGCAACACAAACAGAACATACAATACAGTAACATAGACATAACAAACATAACAGAAATAAACAATACAAACATAGACATAACAATACAACACAACAAACAAACATAACATACAAACACATAACAAACATAACATATACATACATCAACACATACACATAACATACACATACAAACATATACATACTACATACCACATACACATACACATAACATAACATATACATATACATATACATATACATATACAATAATTAATATAAATATACCTATTACGATTAATCATCTTAATTTTAATGAGCCAAATAAAAATAAGTGTCATTCCTTTGTTTAGTTATGGATTATATTCATGTGTTAAATGTTGTTGAGTTGTTCACATGTGTTGTGTGTCAATGAGTGTCCATGGGTCATGTTGTCAATGTGTGTCCATGTGTGTGTGTCTATGTGTGTCCATGTGTGTGTGTCAATGTGTGTCTGTGTGTCCATGTTGTTCCTGTGTGTGTGTCATGTTGTGTGTCATGTGTCCATGTGTGTCAATGTGTGTCATTGTTGTCAATGTGTGTGTCAGTGTGTCTGTTGTCATGTGTGTGTGTCAATGTGTGTGTCCATGTGTCCGTGTGTGTCCATGTGTGTCAATGTGTGTCCATGTGTGTGTGTCTATGTGTGTCCATGTGTGTGTGTCAATGTGTGTCATGTGTCATGTGTGTGTCCATGTGTGTGTTATGTGTGTCCATGTGTGTGTGTCAATGTGTGTCTATGTCTGTCAATGTGTGTGTCCATGTGTGTGTGTCTATGTGTGTCCATGTGTGTGTGTCAATGTGTGTCTATGTCTGTCAATGTGTGTGTCCATGTGTGTGTGTCTATGTGTGTCCATGTGTGTGTGTCTATGTGTGTCCATGTGTGTGTGTCCATGTGTGTGTGTGTCCATGTGTGTGTCTATGTGTCCATACTTAGCCTCAGAGTTAGTGGAAACTTCCCAGCATGCACCTGTGTGACCTTGTTTCATCATGTCCCACTAACGAGACCCAGAGGACGAGTCCGTGTGGACGTGTGGACACTGGAGACAGAGGCAGCTTCACTAACGGCCAATTAACAGCAGCAGGAAACCATGGGAGGACACAGGCTGTCGCCATGGTAACAGCCGCAGGTCCAGTCCAATGTGACCCGGTGTCCCCCACAGGAAGAGGAGTGACGTGATAACACATCAGAATTTACTTTCTCTGGACCTGGTTCTCAGTCCAGTTGATGATTGACGGAACCATCATTCAGATCATCTCGTGCCACTGGCTCAGAAACCAGAGATTCAGGATGTGACATCACTTCTCCGGCTGCAGTATCTTTGATCACAAACAACAAAGTGATAACTTGTCTATCTGGTTTATTCTGGATATATGTGCTGAACCAGATTATAATTTAACCATCAAATCAATTTCCAGCACAAACATAAACTTTCCTTTCTGATGCCAAACAGTAACAGTAAATATTCACTGTAACTGTCCCCCATCATATAGAGCTGAGACAAAGGGCCCCACCCTCCTGCGGGGGCCCGGGGGCCCACCCTCCTGCGGGGGCCCGGGGCCCCACCCTCCTGCTGGGGCCCGGGGCCCCACCCTCCTGCGGGCCCCTTCTGTCTATACATCCCAGAACGTGTCACTGTTGTAGAGTGAGCAGCAGGGGGCGTCACTCTAGCAGTCACGAGTCAGGGACCTGACCATAAACTAACAGCAGTTCACACTTTCCCTTTAACGCTAAAGTTTGTGTAGTGTCTTATAATATAATATATTCAAATATAATACATTGTAATAAATTATATTATTATAAATGATCAAACGTTCAGACGGGAGGAAACCACAATCATCGTCAGTGAACTTTATTGACACTAAACTTTTTTGACAGTCTGAGGTAAATCCTGACAAACTCGCAGTTGTAGTATTTTATCTTTTATCATTTTGTTTATACTTTGCCGAATCTCTTGCATTTTGATTCCATAAATTATGGGATGGAGCAGAGGAGGGATGGCAAAGAAATTCATACAGATGAAAATATTCACAGCTTTTGGAACTTCATAAGTCAGACGATTAGAAATGAGTCCAAAGAAGGAGGCCACAGAGAAGTTGATGAAGGTGAGTAGGTGAGGCGTGCACGTCCGCAGCGCTCGTCTCGGACCCTGCGGACATGTGCTCAGGGTCACCTTGAAGATGTGGAGGTAGGACAGGAGCACCAGACAGCAGGGGAGGATGATGACACAGAGAGCGCAGCACAAACCGTACACACTGACCAGAGTCGTCCTTTTACAAGAAAGCTTTGAAATCACCAAACTGTCACAAATGAGTTTATCCACCGTGTGTTCGCACAGAGGGATTGTGGACGTCAGATAAACCTGCACGGCTGAGCTGCAGCTGAGGCTGAGATAAACCAGGGTCAGCATCAGTTTGACCTTCGCTGGCGTCATGATGGAGTGATACAGCAGAGGTTTACAGATGGAAACGTACCGGTCGTAGGCCATCAGAGCTAAGATACAAAACATACAGCCGGCGTACACGTTGGTGAAAAACACTTGTGTCAAACATCCAGTCAGAGACGTTTCCCGGCTGCCGGTCATGAGATGCTTGATGACGATGGGACACACGGAGGAGCTGCCCATCACTCCGCTCAGAGACAGGTTCACTAACAACACGTACATGGGTCTGTGGAGACGAGACTCCACACAAACAACCACAACAAGGATCACGTTCACACACAATCCTGAAATGTAGAAGACAAAGACACAAACCACAAGTGCAAAATGATCCAGACCCAGAGAGCCGTAGATTCTAAAGTCAATGGGGGGGGTTGACACAGAGCTGTTCATCGTGAAACAGAATCAGAACCAAAGAAGAAACTGAATCAGACACTTCATCAGTTAGACGTGATGGTGAGAATCATCCAACACGTGCTGGATGTTCTCTCCTCGACAGAATCCACCTGCTCTCGTCTCGTGTTGTTATAACGTTTCCCTCCGAGCTGCTGACGTCACCACAGCTGAACCAATGAGGCTCCAGGTCTCAGGTGTAAACCGTGTTCAGCAGAATCTGATGCAGCTGAACCAATGAGGCTCCAGGTCTCAGGTGTAAACCGTGTTCAGCAGAATCTGATGCAGCTGAACCAATGAGGCTCCAGGTCTCAGGTGTAAACCGTGTTCAGCAGAATCTGATGCAGCTGAACAAACTGCTGACGGATTCTTCAAATGTACGAAAAACCACAGAAAAAACACATCATTCATGTTCAACTGGAAACGAGGTCATTCACACATCGTTTTAGACTCAAAGTCCACTGAGGTCCTGCTGGGAGGCACGTGCACACGCACACAGCGCACACACGCACACAGCGCACACACGCACACACGCACACAGCGCACGACACGCGCACACAGCGCACACACGCACACAGCGCACACACGCACACACGCACACAGCGCACACACGCACACACGCACACAGCGCACGCGGGGTGTGCGTTAGCATCGCTACTGGCTCGTTTTAGGCTAAACACAAGATGTAAATGACTTATATATATGTTATATATATATATATATATATGTGTTTCCACTTGAGTTTGAATGGATGACCCCACACGAGCAGGATGGAGGCCGGTTCTAGCCTCTGGAACTCTCTCTCTGGTCCACCACGGCCTTTGGCCTCAGTCAATGCTCCACCCTGCTGTTAATTTCGATCCTGTGTTTGTGCTAATTAGGGTTTATGGTTATGGGTTTATGGGTTTATGGGTTTATGGGTTTATGGTTTATGGTTCGGGTTAGGGTCAGTCTCCACCTGCACTGTACAATCGGCTCTTGGCTCCAGATGTTGAGAATGAGGTCGTTCTCTTGTCTCCTCCACGTTAGAGAAGCAGAAGAACGGGACGGCTGCAGGGTTCGGGTTCGGGTTCGGGTGCTGCTCCACTCTTTATCACATGTTTATGAACAAACTGAACTTCACGGTGCCATTAACACACTGTTCATGGAGTCAGCACATTATTATTCTGGAGGGAAATCAGACTGTGACCTTTCACATCAAGTTCTCATTAATATCAGGGTTGGTTTACTTTAATAATTACTGTCCTTAATAATATCGTAGCAAGGTTTTTACACAGGGACAGATGAAATATGACATGTTCAATTAAAACTCTTATTAGAAATAAACCATTTTTTATTATGTCTGTTTTAAGAGTTAAACCTCGTCACAATAAAACGATCCTTTTTCAACCAAATCAAGTTCATCTTTTCAGTTTAAAGGTTCCTGAAATGTTTCTCCCATTTTATAAATATTTTCTTAAATTCAACAGCTTCATTATTCCATATAAATTCAAATAGTTAAATCTTTACACAGTTGAAGTGATGATGAAAGCGATGATAAGTGGACAACTTGATCTAACCTGGTTCCTTAGTGTTGGATTAGATCTCATCTATCTAATCTAACCTGGTTCCTTAGTGTTGGATTAGATCTCATCTATCTAATCTAACCTGGTTCCTTAGTGTTGGATTAGATCTCATCTATCTAATCTAACCTGGTTCCTTAGTGTTGGATTAGTTAGTTATAATACTGGTCGAAGTGTTGATTGCAGTGACACTGATCAAATAATCTCATTTGATCTGTTCATTTCCTTTTATTCACAATCAGCAGATTTGTCAGTTGTCAGAACGTTTAGTTTCACATTTTCCTCCCAAAGAGCAGATTCTTGTATATGATGCGTATTTTGGACATGTTGAGTCCGTACAGTAACGGGTTGACGAGCGGCTGACACGTGAGCCAGTACAACGACAAAACCACACGTAACACTTTGGGAAGGCTGTTCAAATCAGACCTGCTCTGAACTATTTCAAAGAAAGCCCCGAAGGAGAAGTTGAGCAGAGAGAGGAGGTGGGGGGTGCAGGTGCTGACGGCCTTTTGTCTCGTCTGCTTAGAACCAGAGAAACAAACCTGTAGAATCCTCACGTACGTGTAGAGGATTAAAATGATGAGACCAAAAATGACTGTAAACATGTGAGTGAGTCCAAAGATGTTGTTGACTGAGGTGTCAGAACACGACAGTTTGACGATATAATAATTATCACAGTAAACCTTGTTGATGATGTTTCCACACAGCTGTAAAGGGGCAGTCAGACAAAAGATGATGAAAGTATTGATTAATAGAGGATAAATCCAACTTAAAGCAACGAGCCTGGCAATCTTATTAGAAGTCATACGTGCGTTGTACTGCAGAGGACAACATATAGCAAGATATCTGTCATAGGACATGACGGCTAAAGTGGAAAACTCCACGCCGCCATAAGAGTAGAGACAGAAAACCTGCAGGAGACAAACTGAAGCAGAAACCGTGTGAACGTCTGAGAGAATCTGAAGCAGGAGCAGAGGAAACAACCCTGTACTACCATACAGTTCATTTACAAACAGGCTGCACAGAAACACGTACATAGGCTCATGTAGACTTCTGTTCGTACAGATAACTACAATCAGCAGCACGTTGGCACAGAGGATGGAAACATACAAAATGAAAAGTATCAGGAAATATAAGTATTTAAAAAGTCCCGTGTCAACGTGGGCACCGAGTGTGAAATAAGAAACTTCTGTCAAGTTCAATGTGATCTTCATTTCAGTCCTTTAAGTTAAGATTAGCACTGTTCAGGGAATAAACATATATATAATATATATGTTTATATATATAGAAGTCAAACTTACCAAAACCTTATTTCAATTCAATATAACACAGGTTGTCACCGGAGTGCTCACAGTCACCAGCCTGTTGTGGTGACCTCCCTGACTGAGCTCTGCTGAGCTCTGCTGAGCCTTTTGAAGTCGAGGGGTCACTGGTTCCACTGGTTCCACTGGTTCCACTGGTTCCACTGGTTCCTGCTGCCGTCAGAGGAGTGGGCGTCAAACCTTTTCTGTGACGGAGTCACAACCAGCTCCTGATGGCTGCTCACTATCAGCTGCTATTAGCCCAAGTCTCACTGCAGAGCGCTTATAATAATATTATATATATATATATTATATTATATTGTATTTTATTTATACATTATATAAATAGAAAACTGACTGTAGGATAAAATGGTCCAAGCGATCGTGATGAAATCTGATAATTGTCTGAGTCGTGATGCTATTAAAGACCTTTGCAATGACCTCAGTGACCTTTCCAGTTCCAGTCGAGCTCACAACATGGAGGGCGGTTCCTTCCCCCGTTTGCTCTAAAATATCATTCTGAAAAATAAGCTGAGATTAAAATATTTGTCAATGTGTTGTAGTTATTTAATAACCTGCATCTTCTGTCAATAAACAACTTTCACCTCTGATTCTTTTAGTTTTAACAGCTTATATTGAACATTTAATAATTGTTCATGCAGCGAAGGAGAAATGATTTCTGTCTTTTGAAACACAACTGTTGGACAGAAAATCATTTGAAGGACAAACTGACAGATCTGTAAAAAAGACAGAAACTGGTGCTTCTTCTGAACTCAAGGATTTTAATCACAAGATTCTCATGACACAGATTTTATAATCCAGAACAGAAAAATACACATTCACTTCTTTACCGTTTCCATCGACATGAATTCTGTGAGGAAAGTGAGACAAGTCATTTTGTGAAAGATCATTTTTAAACACAATCAGTGATCAAGAGACGAGTAAATCCAGCTCCTGGTCCCAGTCTCAATAATAACCAGTAAACTGTGAAACACTTAATATCACAAAGTTCTCTGGTTATTTTCAGAAAGAAACTGAAGACCTGTCTTTTAAAAATACCTTTTCATTTTACTTTGGAATAATTAACCTTTAAAATAATGTTGCTTTAGTTTTTAAGTCTGTAATATCACTTTTCATCCCTGGTGCCTCAGTTTGAATCTTGTTTGAATATGTGAAGCACTTCGAGCAACATGTTTGTTTCAATGTTTCAATGTAAATAAGTAGAGTTTAATATTTTTTCCTTGACAGATATAATTAGAGTTTTTCCCCCCACAGCA
Organism: Reinhardtius hippoglossoides; assembly: GCA_006182925.3. NCBI lineage: Eukaryota > Metazoa > Chordata > Actinopteri > Pleuronectiformes > Pleuronectidae > Reinhardtius > Reinhardtius hippoglossoides. The sequence continues at coordinate 258,194 of VCHM03000027.1, forward strand.
TATTTTTACACATGATGCGTATTTTGGATATTTTCAGTCCGTACAGAACAGGATTGAATAGTGGTTGACATGTTAGCCAATATAAAGATAACAACACACGTAACATCATGTTTAAACTGCTCATGTTGAACCTGCTCTGAACTATTTCAAAGAAAGCTCCGAAGGAGAAGTTGAGCAGCGACACCAGGTGGGGGGTGCAGGTGCTGACGGCCTTTTGTCTCGTCTGCTTAGAACCAGAGAAACAAACCTTTAGAATCCTCACGTACGTGTAGAGGATTAAAACAACGAGACCAATTACTATAGAAAACATGTACACGAGTCCAAAGATGTTATTGACGGATGTGTCGGAACAGGCCAGCTTCACCAGAGAATAGTTGACGCAGTAAACTTTGTTGATAATGTTCCCACAGAGTTTCAGACGAGCCGTTAGAGACACAGTGACCAGCATCCCACAGACAGAGAATAACCAGATTACTGCAGTAAGAACAGCGACCTTGTTCGCTGTCATAATGCTGTTATACTGTAGAGGGCGACATATAGCAACGTATCGGTCATAAGACATAATGGCTAAAGTCATAAATTCTACGTGACCATAAGTGTGAACACAGAAGATCTGCAGGAAACAAAGAGGACGAGAAACCGTGTGAACGTCTGAGAGAATCTGAACCAGGAGCAGAGGAAACAACCCTGTACTACCATACAGTTCATTTACAAACAGGCTGCACAGAAACACGTACATAGGCTCATGTAGACTTCTGTTCGTACAGATAACTACAATCAGCAGCACGTTGGCACAGAGGATCAACAAGTACAACGACAGGACCAGCATGAAGAACAAGTATCTCAACAGTCCAGAGTCCACATAAGCAGCCAGAGTGAAATAAGAAACTCGGGAGGAGTTCATCACGATTCTTTACGTTCACAAAACAAACGAGTTCATCGAACGATAAACTTAAACCACGATCCTCTCAAAGTGTAAAAACACATGGTTCCTGGACTGTGATCCCCCCCGACTCAGCCCAGACACCTGCAGCTTCCTTTAACCTTCAAACCTGGGAACCGCCCTCAGCTGCAGTGTCACAGTGCGACGTCTCAGGAGATCACATCAAACACACAAACTGACACAGACACACAAATGAAACCGCCACAGTCGTGTTTCTGTCTGAGTCCTGTCATCCGTATATTCTCAGTATCGGGACTAAATCTTACAGAATAAAATAAACCTGTCAAATGTTCCACAGGTATCACGTGTCAATAGATTCTTGCACAGACAGAAAACTGATTTTACATGGGTTTGATTTATACTTTACTCGTTTTCCAAGTAGTTTGAAGTTGTCACATGATATATCATCTTTGAAATGTTAGCCATTCATGTCTGTGTCACTTCCTGTCCAGACTCATTAGTCCTTTTCTAAAGCATTGCCTGAGAACTAAGGCTTCAGTGACGGGGGCCCCTGTGGCTGAGTGGTACAGCGTTCGTCCTGCAACCAGAAGGTCGGCAGTTCGATCACCAGTCTTCCCCATCTGGACAAGATGCTGAATCCAGAATTGTCCCACATAGAACCAAAAAAAGTGCTGCTAATAGATGTGTGTGTGTGAATGGCAAACTGTACTGTAAAGTCCTTTGAGTCAATCAATGCTAGAAAAGTGCTAAATAAATATGTTGTGCCATAGTAGGTAGACTGAATGTTGGCTAATTTTCAATAATCATAAAATATGATTATGAAAGTAATAAAAAATATTTTATTAAAATAATTAATTAATTAATTAACAAATGATAAAGTTATCAATTACGAATTCTGAGATAAGTAAGGGAAACAATAAAATTATCAATTAAGAAGTATAAAAGTTGTAATTCTACTTCATCAAAGACGGGGCACCACCCTGGTAACCAGGGACCAACAATTAGTGGATAAAGATCAGTCTCATAATCTGAAAAGTTCAATTATAAATCTCAATGTTTGCTATGAATGATTATATAATGAACAGTGAAGGTTTTAAGTTCGAGCACAGGCAGTCATAATCCAGCTGTATTCACATACATATGCATAAAGAATCACAAAATACCGGTACTTTAATTACAAATGGGGTTTATTTAAGATAAATGACTATTATCACAGTAAACACCCACTATATCAAAGATCAAACACCACAAGTTTCCATCACAATCGTAAACATATATGTAATGTCTCCAATGGGTATATCTGGAGATAAGTGTGTGGTGGTGTTGTGTGTGTGTGTGTGTGTGGTGTTTGTGTGGTGTGTGTTGTGTGTGTGTGTGTGTGTGTGTGTGTTGTGTGTGTGTGTGTTGTGTTGTGGTGTGTGTGTGTGTTGTGTGTGTGTGTGTGTTTGTGTTGTGTGTGTGTGTGTGTGTGTGTGGTTGTGTGTTGTGTGTGTGTGTGTGTGTGTGTGTGTGGTGTGTGTGTGTGTGTGTGTGTGTGTGTGTGTTGTGTGTGTGTGTGTGTGTGTTGTGTGTGTGTGTGTCTGTGTCTGTGTCGTTGTCTCTGTGTGTGTGTGTGTGTGTGTGTGTGTGTGTGTGCGAAGAAAAGTGGCAATTGAAATCTTCTCAATGGTATCGTGTTACACAGGCTAAAAATGGCGCACGAGATTGTGCCACGTGTGGTGTCGCACAATGGCGGATAAAGGTTGCGCACACGTTGTCGTGTTGCAGAATCTATGACGGCGCGCGCGCGAAGTGGTGCGCGTGATGTGAGTGGAGGACAAAGGATACTTTAGTCTATCTCGTGGTTCAAAGCGCGTCGAGATGCGACCGCAGTACCCAGGCCTCAGAATATATGTATATATATATATGTATCGTGAGGTGTGTGGTTACAGATCGGCACGTATGTGCCGGTGGTTTTTAGGAGAGAGGAGAGATAGAGGAAAGAAACATGTAATAGAAGATCAGAGGAGATCTTACACACAGTCCGACACAATTCTACAGAACTTCACACCCGGTACCCAAGCGGACAGACTAAGATCCGTCTCGTTGTGTACAGATTTTCAATGGGTTAAAAGTCTGTAAAATAGGTCTAAGAGTAACACAGCGCCCCTGCGTGGTCGGGAGGGCGGATGCGTCACGGCGCTCTGACACCGTGTGACGTAACGGTCTCAACACAAGATATACACTCTATTAATAAACACGCTAATAATTAAACTAATCTCTGCCCAGACATCAGCCTCTTACTTGTTGATGTTCCACCGTCGAGTGATGCGCGGGCGGCGCGTTCCGGGAAAACAAGGGAATGGCCGGTGGCTTCGTTGCTCTGCTGGCGAGGCCGGATGCCGAACGGACGGGGAGAATTCGTCTCGTTCCCTCGGGGCGGATGAATCTTGCCTAAAGCGAATAAATGTCTTGCTTTTCGTAGCGAATACGACTTGCTCTTCTGCAGGGATGACAGCTAAAAGGCAGCTGTAGTTTCAGATCTGGAGAAAAAGTCTGGGAGATGACTCGGCCTGCGAGTGTCTAACTTTCTGCGGCAGTTTCAAAATAAAAGTAAAAACAAAACAGGACTGTTGCAAAAATAAAGTCTTAAAGTCTTAAGTCAAAAATCAAAATACAAAATACAAAATACAAACGCGCGGATGGGTTGCTTCCTTTTGGCGCTGGGATCGTCCTGTAGAGGTGGTGTTCGAATCTTCAGTACCGGGAAATGAGCAAAGAATTCGGGGAGAGCTGACTCTTTATTACCTGCGGTTGTCCAACCTCCCTTCCGGGGGGGCCCCTGGGTCTTTTTGGCTCACAGCCAATGGAAGGTCCTATTTTGACCTCAGCCGATGGTCAGAAGAATATCCCCCCCACTGCAGGAATTCGGGGTGTTCTGGCTTTGCCGCCATAAAACTCCTACTGAGGCTTTTCAAATCCCATTCTGGCCGTTAGGCCCGGAAATAACTCTAGCTAGGATACCAGGCCGTGTAGGCCTCACTTATTCCTTTGTCTGGGAGTGAGGCCCAACAAATACAAACCATTTACTGTTGTGGGCCGGACTGAGACAGGTCAGGAGAATCTTTCAGATTCAGAAGTGCAGAGATGGAAAACTGGCTGAAAGGACAAATCTCTCCTCTTGTCAATAACACAAACATACTGTCCCTCGCAGTGAGGGAGCAGCTGATTGGATGTAGACTGGACCCGATCCGTTCACAGCACGGTACCAAGTACGAGTGTCTTGAAGCAAACAGCCACTGGTAACCAGTGAAGCGAGCGGAGGAGTGTGAGTGAACTCAGGTTAAAGACCAGTGGAGCTGCTGCTTCCTGGATGAGCTGCAGAGGTCAGAGGGCAGCAGCAGGTAGACCTGCCAGGAGGGGGGGGCAGTAGTCTAGGTGTGAGATGACCAAGGCCTGGACCAGAACCTGGACCAGAGCCTGGACCAGGGCCTGGACCAGAACCTACCCCACCTTCTGAGTGAGAAGGTGGCGTATTCTCCTGATGTTGTACAGCATGAATCTACAGGAACGTGTTGTTACAGTGATGTTGGCAGTTAGGGACTGTCGAGTGTCACACCCAGGTTCCTAGCAGTCTGGGGCGGGTTAACACAGAGTTGTCAAAGTTGATAGTCAGGTCGTGAGTGGGAGGAGCCTTTCCCTGGAAGGAAAAGTAGTTCAGTCTTGTCAAGGTTAATTTTCAGATGGTGTGCAGACATCCACTGAGAGATGTCAGTCAGACAGGCAGAGATTCGTGCTGCTACCTGTGTTTCAGATTGAGGAAAACAAAGGAATAGTTGGGTGTCATCAGCATAGCTGTGGTAGGAAAAGCCATGTGAGTGAATGACAGAGCCGAGAGAGAAGAGGAGGGGATCTTTACTCTGATACTTTACTCAGATACTTTACTCAGATACTTTACTCAGATACTTTACTCAGAGACTTTACTCAGAGACTTTACTCAGAGACTTTAGTCAAACTTATCAGAGACTTACTATTACTCAGAGACTTTACAATCTTTATCGAGACTTTACTCAGAGACTTTATCAATTATACTTTACTCAGAGCTTTACTCAGAGACTTTACTCAAAATTTTATACTTTACTCAGAGACTTTACTCAGAGACTTTACTCAGAGACTTTAGTCAGATACTTTACTCAGAGACTTTACTCAGAGACTTTACTCAGAGACTTTAGTCAGATACTTTACTCAGAGACTTTAGTCAGATACTTTACTCAGATACTTTAGTCAGATACTTTACTCAGAGACTTTACTCAGATACTTTACTCAGAGACTTTACTCAGAGACTTTACTCAGAGACTTTACTCAGAGACTTTACTCAAATACTTATACTTTACTCAGATGCTTTACTCAGAGACTTTACTCAGATACTTTACTCAGATACTTTACTCAGAGACTTTACTCAGAGACTTTACTCAGAGACTTTACTCAGAGACTTTATTCAGATACTTCAGTCAGAGACATTAGATGATCTGTAATGATTTGCTTATTATTATTAGTGATATTTTATTACTAAAATCTGTCGCATATTTAACAACTACACAGTCAGTGACATTAGAACATTCAGCAGCATCCACTTGTATAGTGAGGTTGGAAAAGATGGAGAAGAGTTTTTTGGGGTAATCAAAACAACAATCGCATGAAAAGGGAACAACCACGTTACAGCAATTAGCATCGTAACTTTTGTAGTTGTCATTTGTGCGTTGTACTGCAGAGGACAACAGACGGCCAGGTATCGGTCATAAGACATCACGGCTACATTAAACAATTCCACACAAGCTTAAGAATAAAGACAGAAGATCTGCAGATCCACTTGGATTCTTCCTGAGAGATCACATTTTTAAGAAGTAGAGAAAACCTCTGCTCATTACCAACAGGATTTAAATGATCTTATTCACTTTGGATGGAGCTGAGACCGTTTACACCACATCTATCAACATTAAGCGTATTTATGCCTTTATTTCTATCGGACTGGATTAATGCACTTTTCACAGGCGTCCCGTAGAAAACAATAGAGACTCATTCAGAACTCTGCAGCTTGTTAACCAAAGAGGCCCAAGCCACACAGGATTGACCTCAAGGTTCTCCTCCTCACACACAAGGCTCTGAATGGACCCAGTTACACAGCTGCCTCTCTAGTGAACGATGTTCCCTCTAGAACACTGAGAACATCTGCAGCAAATCTATCAGAGGTTCCAGCCCAAAGAAAATCTGGATGCAAGCTGTGGATCAGACTCGATATCATCAATCAAATAGAATTTTTTGTTAATATTGTATTTCCTTTAAATGTAATTTTACATGTTCCTATGTTTCTTAATATCTGTTCTCTTCTCATTTGAATTACGTTTGAACATGTTTTTATTTCTTATCTCTATTGTACATTTCTTGTATGGAAGGTGCTGTATTAATAAAGTTCATTTTGATTATTCTACCAGGTGGTGAAGTACACGAATCCTCTTATGTTCAAACATAGTGTTTATTGTTGAACAGATGATGTAATCAGTTCTCTGTGGAGTCATGAGCTGATTGGTCTCTGTGATAAACAGCTCTGGACTTTCTGAGGGAACCAAACTGTGTCTCGTGTGAAGACGCCTCAGGGACCAACATGTTGATGGGCTGCAGTGACCTTTGACCCGAGGGACAGTCGCAGCCTCAGTGGGATCAACTTCAGCCGAGTTCACTTTAATGATGTTTGGTTCCTTTGAGAAGTTCAGTGTGACTCACAATATTAGTTTCATCGGAGACGTTTTCTCTGAGAGTCTGAAGCTTCATGTGTTTGTTCCATATTTCACTTGATCTGGTTAGTTTTGGTTTCACATTGTAATTTAGGGACTAAAGAATTGGTATTGTGGTTTTAGCAAATCAAACAATCTTTCACCACAGGTCAATCAAACAGTGACCAGATGAGAAGATACTTTCAGTTCCCCCCGTGGCACAAAGGCAATGCTTTTATTTCTGGGCTCTTCAGTCAGTGTCAATTATCAATTCAATGCATCAGTGAAGGAAACATTTGGAACTTTATTCTGAAGTTAAGAGTTCAGCGAACAAAAGCACACATGAGGCCCTGAGTGGGATCACAACAGGACGCTGATCCACAGCGTGTGGGGACGCTGGTCACTCCCAGGACAAGCGTCCGAAAGATAAACTTCAGAAATGATATTTAGGTTCACTGGAAATAATTCCTCTCAACGTGTAGCTGTTTCCGTGGTAACAACTGTGTGACATGGTGACACAAAGTGTAACTGTCGCTGTAGCTTGTGATGAGAGCTTCTACACAGAGACTCTGTGAACTTTAAACATCCGTAGTTTTGACATTTGCATTCTAAACATGACGGGATTCAACAGAAACTGCAGCACTGAGAAATACAAGGACAAGATGAGTCTGAGCACTTTGGGAAGATTGGTCATGTCAAACCTGCTCTGCATTATTTCAAACAAACAGCCGAAAGAGAAGTTGAGCAGCGACACCAGGTGGGGGGCGCAGGTACTGACGGCTTTCTGTCTCATCTGTTTGGAACCAGAGAAACAAACTTGAAGAATCTTCGTGTAGGAGAACAGGATCGGAAGCACAGGAACTAAGACGGCCAGAACGGCACCGAACAGTCCGTAGATGTTGTTCACTGTGGTGTCGGAACACGCTAACTTAACAATCAGGTAGTTATTACAATGCAAACTGTCCAACACGTTTCCACAAAGAGGCAAACGGATGGTTAACGACACAGTAACTAAGCACTTCACAGAGGAATACAACCAGAGCACAATACTGAAGGTAACTGCTCTGTTCACCGTCATACGTGTGTTGTACTGCAGAGGACAACAGATGGCCAGATATCTGTCGTACGACATGACGGCTAAATTAGTAAATTCTACACTTCCGTAAGAATAAAGACAGAAGATCTGCAGGAAACAAAGAGGACGAGAAACCGTGTGAACGTCTGAGAGAATCTGAAGCAGGAGCAGAGGAAACAACCCTGTACTACCATACAGTTCATTTACAAACAGGCTGCACAGAAACACGTACATAGGCTCATGTAGACTTCTGTTCGTACAGATAACTACAATCAGAGACGTGTTGGAAATCAGGATGAACATGTAAATCACTGCAGTCAACATGAAGAACAAGTATCTCAAAGTTCCCACATGTAAATAAGCCTCAAGAACAAAGTAAGATGAAGTTGAATTGATCATGTTTCTGGTTTGAGTTGATAAAAGAACAGTTTATCAAACGCTCTCATGTTCTAAACCTCCCTGAACAACACGCGTGTTACTTTCATGTTTACTGAGCTTCACTCTGACAACATTGTTAACTATCAAAAAAGATACAAGACAGAAAACCTGTATTTACTCGTCACTCAGTCAACATACATGTGAAGTGACTCGACGAACACGCTACACGTCTCCTGCAGACCGAAGCAGTGACTGGACTTATTACTGCTGCTTTAGTACAGCAGACACACGTCATACGTGTCACGTGAACTACACAACATGCTGTTCATGTCAACATGTCATTAACATATTATTAAACATGATACATATGTATCATTAACATTAGATTATCATATGTGTTATTAATATATTATATAATCTCATAACCATGATATTTTTGTACATTATGATATTTTTTGACTACAAACATACAAACATCATTCGGGGAGTTTTTAGAACCTTAATTTTGTTCACGTTATTTTTTCTTCCTCAGTCTGAAGTGAAAACTCCATGATAACAAAGTGAAAACACAATTTTAAATGTTTTATTTCCAATTTATTTATAGAAACAACTGAAACATTGTTGAATTAATTCCAACACTTTGTCTGTGACATTAACATTTAGCTGAGGTGACGCACATCCCTCCTCTTCATGTCCGAGAGGTTCCTGAATCCACCTGTAGTGAGTGAAGCTGACGTGAAGACGCTGTGAAGGTCTCAAACATCAGAAGCTCTGTCAAACGGCTTCAGATTCACCAAACACAGAAGATCCTGAAGCTCAGAGCTTCAGGAATCAACAGATGATCATCACAGATTACACTTCAAGATGGACCCGGCCTTTTGTTACAGTATCATCTAACAAAAGAATAAAGATAGAAAATAGAAAAATAAATAAAGACTCTATAATTTGTCCTACTCTTCTCAGAGATGAAACGTAAACACACACAAGTAGATATTCACATACATGAAGATGACCTTTAACCCAGGACACACATGTTCCATCACCTGACTGAGAAGTGAGGCCTCAGACGTCGTCCAGCTCATCTGCTGCCTGACGTGTTCCATAAAGTTCATATTTAAACATTAACACGTCTCTAACATGTCAGGTGCTTAATCTGCTGCGATGTTGTGAATCATCTGCTGTCACTGATTCTCCGTGACCAGACAACGTCGTGACTCAGAACAGAACAGACGTTTATACGTTTGTCGTAGTTTTGACATCTGCATTCCGAACATGACGGGACTGAGCAGCGGCTGAATGATGAGAAAGTACAGAGACAAGATGATCTGCAGCTCAGTGGAGACGCTGCTCATATCAAACCTGCTGCGCAGGATCTCACACAAACAGCCGAAAGAGAAGTTGAGCAGCGACACCAGGTGGGGGGCGCAGGTACTGACGGCTTTCTGTCTCATCTGTTTGGAACCAGAGAAACAAACTTTGAGAATCTTCGTGTAGGAGAACAGGATCGGAAGCAGAGGAACTAAGACGGACAGAACAACACCGAACAGTCCGTAGATGTTGTTCACTGTGGTGTCGGAACACGCTAACTTAACAATCAGGTAGTTATTACAATGCAAACTGTCCAAGACGTTTCCACAAAGAGACAAACGGATGGTTAACGACACAGTAACTAAGCACTTCACAGAGGAATACAACCAGAGCACAATAATGAAGGTAACTGCTCTGTTCACCGTCATACGTGTGTTGTACTGCAGAGGACAACAGATGGCCAGATATCTGTCATAAGACATGACGGCTAAATTACAAAACTCCACATTCGCATACGTGTACAAACAGAAGATCTGCAGGAAACAAAGAGGACGAGAAACCGTGTGAACGTCTGAGAGAATCTGAACCAGGAGCAGAGGAAACAACCCTGTACTACCATACAGTTCATTTACAAACAGGCTGCACAGAAACACGTACATAGGCTCATGTAGACTTCTGTTCGTACAGATAACTACAATCAGAGACGTGTTGGAAATCAGGATGAACATGTAAATCACTGCAGTCAACATGAAGAACAAGTATCTCAAAGTTCCCACATGTAAATAAGCCTCAAGAACAAAGTAAGATGAAGTTGATGACGTTGAATTCAGCATCATTTAAAATTCAAACAGGAGGAAATGATGAAACTTTTCATTCTCATCGTTTTGTCCAAAACAAAAACTTGTTCAGAAACATTATAAAGTTACTTTTTGTATTTTTGTAAATATTCAGATAGAAACATGTCGTCCTAAGATATAAGATAAGTCCTTTATTCGTCCGGCAGAGAAGACATCACACGAGTCGCCTGCAGCACTTGTGTGTCGGTGTCTCTTCTCTGAAGACGTCCAACACTTCCATTTTATTACCACATGACTATTGACCGCTGATTGGCACATACATGAACTGAGACTCCGCCTCCTGCTCCAGCACCTCCCTGGGGCCACACTGTTTTTCATAGAGCGACTTTCGTATCAAACCGTTTTACTGTTGAGTGACAGCTGCAGTTCTTCCATCTGATCCTGTTCGAACCTGTGAACTTTCAGGTTCAGTGTCCGAGCTGATGGATTCTTCTGTTTGCTCTTTGATGCCTTTCATGAATGAACACTGTCGAGGAAATGAAGTGATGGGGCCCCTGAAGTCAGGCCCCTCCGTTAGTGACGGGGCCCCTGAAGTCTGGCCCCTCTGTTAGTGACGAGGCCACTGAAGTCTGGCCCCTCTGTCAGTGACGAGGCCACTGAAGTCTGGCCCCTCCGTTAGTGACGAGGCCACTGAAGTCTGGCCCCTCTGTTAGTGACGAGGCCACTGAAGTCTGGCCCCTCCGTTAGTGACGAGGCCCTGAAGTCTGGCCCCTCCGTTAGTGACGAGGCCACTGAAGTCTGGCCCCTCGTTAGTGACGGGGCCCTGAAGTCTGGCCCCTCTGTTAGTGACGAGGCCACTGAAGTCTGGCCCCTCCGTTAGTGACGAGGCCACTGAAGTCTGGCCCCTCCGTTAGTGACGAGGCCACTGAAGTCTGGCCCCTCCGTTAGTGACGAGGCCACTGAAGTCTGGCCCCTCTGTTAGTGACGGGGCCCTGAAGTCTGGCCCTCTGTTAGTGACGGGGCCCTGAAGTCGGCCCCTCTGTTAGTGACGGGCCCCTGAAGTCTGGCCCCTCTTCAGTGACGAGGCCCTGAAGTCGGCCCCTCTGTAGTGACGAGGCCACTGAAGTCGGGCCCCTCCGTTAGTGACGGGCCCCTGAAGTCTGGCCCCTCCGTTAGTGACGGGCCCCTGAAGTCTGGCCCCTCTGTTAGTGACGAGGCCCCTGAAGTCTGGCCCCTCTGTCAGTGACAAGGCCACTGAAGTCTGGCCCCTCCGTTAGTGACGGGCCCCTGAAGTCAGGCCCCTCCGTTAGTGACGGGGCCCTGAAGTCTGGCCCCTCTGTTAGTGACGGGGCCCCTGAAGTCGGGCCCCTCTGTTAGTGACGAGGCCACTGAAGTCTGGCCCCTCTGTCAGTGACGAGGCCACTGAAGTCGGGCCCCTCTGTTAGTGACGAGGCCCCTGAAGCCTGGCCCCTCCGTTAGTGACGGGCCCCTGAAGTCTGGCCCCTCTGTCAGTGACGAGGCCACTGAAGTCAGGCCCCTCTGTTAGTGACGGGCCCCTGAAGTCTGGCCCCTCTGTTAGTGACGGGGCCCTGAAGTCTGGCCCCTCCGTTAGTGACGGGCCCCTGAAGTCTGGCCCCTCTGTCAGTGACGAGGCCACTGAAGTCTGGCCCCTCTGTCAGTGACGAGGCCACTGAAGTCTGGCCCCTCTGTTAGTGACGGGGCCCCTGAAGTCGGGCCCCTCTGTTAGTGACGGGGCCCCTGAAGTCTGGCTCCTCTGTTAGTGACGAGGCCCCTGAAGTCTGGCCCCTCTGTCAGTGACGAGGCCACTGAAGTCTGGCCCCTCTGTTAGTGACGAGGCCCCTGAAGTCTGGCCCCTCTGTTAGTGACGGGCCCCTGAAGTCTGGCCCCTCTGTTAGTGACGAGCCCCTGAAGTCAGGCCCCTCTGTTAGTGACGGGCCACTGAAGTCTGGCCCCTCCGTTAGTGACGGGCCCCTGAAGTCTGGCCCCTCTGTCAGTGACAAGGCCACTGAAGTCAGGCCCCTCTGTTAGTGACGGGCCACTGAAGTCTGGCCCCTCCGTTAGTGACGGGCCCCTGAAGTCTGGCCCCTCTGTCAGTGACAAGGCCACTGAAGTCGGGCCCCTCTGTTAGTGACGAGGCCCCTGAAGTCGGGCCCCTCCGTTAGTGACGGGCCACTGAAGTCTGGCCCCTCTGTTAGTGACGGGCCCCTGAAGCCGGGCCCCTCCGTTAGTGACGGGCCCCTGAAGCCGGGCCCCTCTGTTAGTGACGAGGCCCCTGAAGTCGGGCCCCTCCATTAGTGACGAGCCCACTGAAGCCGGGCCCCTCCGTCAGTGACGAGGCCCCTGAAGTCGGGCCCCTCTGTTAGTGACGGGCCCCTGAAGTCGGGCCCCTCTGTTAGTGACAGGCCCCTGAAGTCGGGCCCCTCTGTTAGTGACGGGCCCCTGAAGCCGGGCCCCTCTGTTAGTGACGGGCCCCTGAAGTCGGGCCCCTCTGTTAGTGACGGGGCCGCTGAAGCTGGGCCCCTCTGTTAGTGACGGGCCCCTGAAGCCGGGCCCCTCTGTTAGTGATGGGGCCGCTGAAGCCGGGCCCCTCTGTTAGTGACGGGCCCCTGAAGCCGGGCCCCTCTGTTAGTGACGGGCCCCTGAAGCCGGGCCCCTCCGTTAGTGACGGGCCCCTGAAGTCGGGCCCCTCTGTTAGTGACGATGGCGCCGAGGAAGGCTGCCGTGTCTCGAGCTCCCCCACAGCTCTGCTCTTTTTTCTCTTTTATCGTTATTTTTGTTATTTATTCTACTTTATTTTGCATCGTGCACTCCGACAAAGCGAGCCCTATCATCAGTTATGATAGAGAACAACTTCTGCTCATCGGATTGACGGTGAAAAACACTTTTTCACCGCCACCCGCAAACAAAGGACAATACCCATGGCGCTGTTTACCTGTCGTACCTGGAGCACGGAGGCGACGAAGGAAACGAGGGTCGCGGGCCGGCGTCCTGGTCCGGCTGAGGAAACGTGAGAACCGGCCTCCACTACCGAGTATTCTTCTAGCTAATGTCCAGTCTCTGGATAACAAGCTGGACGAACTTCGGAGCAGGATGGCTTTTCAACGGGACATCAAGTTTTGTAACGTGATGGTTTACACGGAGACTTGGCTCGACCCCTCGATCCCGGACTCCACCATTGTTCCCGAGGGAGTCTCCATTCACCGCCAGGACCGGACAACAAACTCGGGGAAGAGCAAGGGAGGAGGTGTCTGCTGCATGGTGAACAATCTATGGTGCTCAGATGTGGAGATTATTTCTTCGGACTGTTCTCCGGACCTGGAGCACCTCATGATCAGATGCCGGCCTTATTACATCCCGAGGGAGTTTACATCGGTCGTCATAACAGCGGTGTACATTCCGCCACATGCCGACACTAATCAGGCACTGGACGAGCTGCATGCGGTTACCGACAGGACAGAGACATCACGGCCCGAGGCGGCGTTTATTGTGGCCGGTGATTTTAACAACGCCAAGATGAGGAAAGTCCTGCCGAGATACCACCAACACATCAGCTGTCCTACGCGCGGAGCGAACACGCTCGACCATGTTTACACTCCCTTCCGGGTGCGTATAAGGCCCTCCCCCGCCCCCCATTCGGCAAATCGGATCACGTCTCAGTTCTGCTGCTGCCTTCCTATAGGCAGAAACTGAAACGTGACAGACCGGTGACTCGGACCATTCAGCGGTGGACCGACCAATCAGACTCGGCTCTACGGGACCGGTCCAGCACGACGGAGTGGTGCGTGTTCCAGGATGACAACATCAACATGTACACGGACGCGGTCATCTGCTACATCAGCAAGTGCATCGATGACGTCGTTCCCAGGATTACTGTACGAACATTTCCAAACCAGAAGCCCTGGATTAATGGTGACGTCCATGCAAAACTCAAAGCACGGACTGTTGCCTACATCTCAGGTGATCTGGAGGAGTACAGGAAGTCCAGGTACGCGCTCCGGAGTGCTATTAGCAGTACTATTAGCAGTGCTATTAGCAGTGCTATTAGCAGTGCCAAGAGACTCTACAGGGACAAGGTGGAGTCTCACTACAAGGGCTCCAACACAAGGAACATGTGGGCTGGACTCAAAACCATCTCGGACTACACAGCAAAGACCAGCAGTGCTGATGTAGTGTCTGCATCTCTCCCAGAGGATCTGAACACCTTCTATGCTTTGAGAGCAACTCCCCGGCTGAGGAGATCCAAGAGGCCCAGGAGGACCGCTGCCCCCCTGTAATATCCAGGGCAGACGTATGGAGATCCTTTAACCGGATCAACTGGACCTGATGGCATCCCGGGCCGAGCTCTCAAGGTGTGTGCAGATCAGCTGGCAGATGTGTTCACTGTCATCTTCAACCTGTCACTGCTCCAGTCTGTAGTCCCCGCATGTCTCAAGGAGACCATCATTGTCCCGGTTCCCAAAAAATCTAAAACCCTCTGCCTGAATGACTACCGCCCAGTAGCACACCCTCCGTTAGTGACGGGCCCCTGAAGTCGGGCCCCTCCGTTAGTGACGGGCCCCTGAAGTCGGGCCCCTCCGTTAGTGACGGGCCCCTGAAGTCTGGCCCCTCCGTTAGTGACGGGCCCCTGAAGTCGGGCCCCTCCGTTAGTGACGGGCCCCTGAAGTCGGGCCCCTCTGTTAGTGACGGGCCCCTGAAGCCGGGCCCCTCCGTTAGTGACGGGCCCCTGAAGTCGGGCCCCTCCGTTAGTGACGGGCCCCTGAAGTCGGGCCCCTCCGTTAGTGACGGGCCCCTGAAGTCGGGCCCCTCCGTTAGTGACGGGCCCTGAAGTCTGGCCCCTCCGTTAGTGACGGGCCCCTGAAGTCGGGCCCCTCCGTTAGTGACGGGCCCCTGAAGTCGGGCCCCTCTGTTAGTGACGGGCCCCTGAAGCCGGGCCCCTCCGTTAGTGACGGGCCCCTGAAGTCTGGCCCCTCTGTTAGTGACGAGGCTACTGAAGTCTGGCCCCTCTGTTAGTGACGGGCCCCTGAAGTCAGGCCCCTCCGTTAGTGACGGGGCCCCTGAAGTCTGGCCCCTCTGTTAGTGACAAGGCCACTGAAGTCTGGCCCCTCTGTTAGTGACGGGCCCCTGAAGTCGGGCCCCTCCGTTAGTGACGGGCCCCTGAAGCCGGGCCCCTCTGTTATCGACGAGGCCACTGAAGTCGGGCCCCTCTGTTGGTGACGGGGCCACTGAAGTCTGGCCCCTCTGTTAGTGACGAGGCCCCTGAAGCCGGGCCCCTCTGTTAGTGATGGGCTCCTGAAGCCGGGCCCCTCTGTTAGTGACGGGCCCCTGAAGTCGGGCCCTCTGTTAGTGACGGGCCCCTGAAGTCGGGCCCCTCCGTTAGTGACGGGCCCCTGAAGCCGGGCCCCTCCGTTAGTGACGGGCCCCTGAAGTCGGGCCCCTCTGTTAGTGACGGGCCCCTGAAGCCGGGCCCCTCTGTTAGTGACGAGGCCCCTGAAGTCGGGCCCCTCCATTAGTGACGGGCCCACTGAAGCCGGGCCCCTCTGTTAGTGACGGGCCCCTGAAGTCGGGCCCTCTGTTAGTGACGGGCCCCTGAAGTCGGGCCCCTCTGTTAGTGACGGGGCCGCTGAAGCCGGGCCCCTCTGTTAGTGACGAGGCCCCTGAAGTCGGGCCCCTCTGTTAGTGACGAGCCCCTGAAGCCGGGCCCCTCTGTTAGTGACGGGCCCCTGAAGTCGGGCCCCTCCGTTAGTGACGGGCCCCTGAAGTCGGGCCCCTCCGTTAGTGACGAGGCCACTGAAGCCGGGCCCCTCTGTCAGTGACGAGGCCCCTGAAGTCGGGCCCCTCTGTTAGTGACGAGGCCACTGAAGTCGGGCCCCTCCGTTAGTGACGGGCCCCTGAAGTCTGGCCCCTCTGTTAGTGACGAGGCCACTGAAGTCGGGCCCCTCTGTCAGTGACGAGGCCCCTGAAGTCGGGCCCCTCTGTCAGTGACGAGGCCCCTGAAGTCGGGCCCCTCTGTTAGTGACGAGGCCCCTGAAGTTGACTTTGTGTGTTTGAAGTTGAACAGTTGGTTCCACTTGTCGTCTTTGAAGTGAAGTTGAATCAACTCATTTCCTCTGAGTGATCCTAACAACTCGTTAGTAAACAGCTTGTGCAGAACACAGGTCATTACCCGTCCTGGGAGGACTCTGATTGGTCTCTGTGGTCCGGCTCTCGTGTGAAGACGCCTCAGGGACAAACATGTTGACGAGCTGCAGTGACCTTTGACCTGAGGGACAGTCGCAGCCTCTGTGGGATCAACTTCAGCCGAGTTCACTTTAATAACAATAATCAACAAGCTCCGTGAACACGAGTTTTCATCAGCTGATGAAGAAGAAGAAGAAGAAGATTCCGACTGTCGACCTCATTCACAATAAGTCTTTACTCCAATTATGATGTTTACATGAGTTACAGTAAATTCCATTTATCTTCCTGGTGACATATGATACTTATACATACGACTTCAAACTTATACATAACGATAAAAGCGTCAGCTAAATGGAATGTGATGTAATAACACCAGGACATGAACTAAGAAAAAATTCTTGAGTCCAGAGTCCAGATCCATGACTCAGTCCACACAAGCAGTTCTTTATTATTATTATTATTATGAATAATAATAATCATATTATCATCATCATTATTATTATTGTCTGATATCTGATTTAAACTGAATGAAGGTTCCATTTTCATTCGTTGATAAATATGAAAACACAGATTCATATAATTTACATTTAATAAAATGAACATAAGGTTCATTCATGTGAACAGAAATATGTTTGAAACTTTACATCAAAATAAAATACAAACTTTCATATTTTTATTGACTGTTTAATCAAACAATCAGTGAATAAATCATAAAAAACCTGACTTTTATAAATCTGTTCATCCAACACTGAATTTCTTTCCACAGAGTTTTTCTATCTCAACACAAGATAAAGAAGTTGCACATTAATATCTGTGGACATGACACATTTCCTTCTATATCACTCCTGAGTTTTATTGTATGAAAATGGAAAATAAAACTTGATTAGCTGAGTTTTCTCTATGATACAAATCTTCTGGCTGTAAAACACATCGATACAAAATGTATCAATCACTTTTTTGTCTCATTTTCAAAAACATAAAAATAATATTTATAGATTCTTCAGCCATTCTTCTAAAATAACCCAAAAAGTAAAGAAACAGTTTATTTCTTAATCTGCTGCTTCAGTTAGAGCTGCAGAATAAAAACCAAACACTTTGAATTACTGAAAAATACATTTTAATACTTTAATTCATATTTCTAAAATAAAGTAGTAACGTTGATGACATCATCAGTTTGACCGATAGAAGAAAAAAAGTGATGAATCAAACTCTGAAGTTTCATTTTCACTTCGATTTATTTCAAGTCAAAGGAAAACCGTTACCATGGTGATGGCAGAAGCAGTTTACACAGAGGAATCTCCATGACGACCGAGATTGACTGAAACATTCAAAATAAAGATTCTCTCTGTTCGTTAATAAAATAACAACACGGAGCTGAACAAGCCTCTATCGTCATGACAACACATCTCCACTAGCAGCTCATCTTCTCACCTGTCGAGTACAAAAATAAATCCAATCCACAGAGAAACCTCTGTTAGTTTAAAGGGCCTTTAACTCCGAGAGTTCACTTCATGATCAGTTTCATTATTGATCCATATTTTATCAGATGAAAGATTCATTAGGAACTGAAGCAGTTTAACAGCAAAACATCACGTTTTAATGTTAATGTTTTTTTAAACATCTAACTACCAAAGTTTTATCAAAGCTGGACTTTGATTAAAACTTTTTCTGACAAGATATAATTTGATCGGTTTCTTTTTTCAGAAAAGTAAAAGATCAGTTTCATTCATGTTTTTACTACCTTTAGTCATAATATATATATCTATATATAGATATATATATTTATGAGAATGTATTTAAGAATGATGAAATATGTTTTGGCATCAGCAGGCTGCTATAAAAAACTAAAACTTGTCATTAATGAACTTCCACATTGAGACACTGCAGGAAAACAAACATTAGGTTTCAACGTCATTTTCCTTCACCTCAAAACACATTTGTTCTTTTCTTTGGACTCTGCTGAGTTCCCATCATGCTCTCTGCTCTGTTCCCATCATGCTCTCTGCTCTGTTCCCATCATGCTCTCTGCTCTGTTCCCATCATGCTCTCTGCTCTGTTCCCATCATGCTCTCTGCTCTGTTCCCATCATGCTCTCTGCTCTGTTCCCATCATGCTCTCTGCTCTGTTCCCATCATGCTCTCTGCATGATGCTCTCAATCTGCGGTCACTTTCCGTCTCGATCTTCTTCCTCAGTCCGACATGAACTTCATTGACACCACAGAGAGGAGCTAACACAACAGGAAGTGACACCACAGAGAGAGCTAACACAACAGGAAGTGACACCACAGAGAAGAGCTAACACAACAGGAAGTGACACCACAGAGAGGAGCTAACACAACAGGAAGTGACACCACAGAGAAGAGCTAACACAACAGGAAGTGACACCACAGAGAGGAGCTAACACAACAGGAAGTGACACCAGAGACTACCAACAGGAAGTGACACCACAGAGAAGAGCTAACACAACAGGAAGTGACACCACAGAGAGGAGCTAACACAACAGGAAGTGACACCACAGAGAGGAGCTAACACAACAGGAAGTGACACCACAGAGAAGAGCTAACACAACAGGAAGTGACACCACAGAGAGGAGCTAACACAACAGGAAGTGACACCACAGAGAGAGCTAACACAACAGGAAGTGACACCACAGAGAGGAGCTAACACAACAGGAAGTGACACCACAGAGAGAGCTAACACAACAGAAGTGACACCACAGAGAATAGCTAACACAACAGGAAGTGACACCACAGAGAGGAGCTAACACAACAGGAAGTGACACCACAGAGAGGAGCTAACACAGAGTGACACCAGAGAGGAGCTAACAACAGGAAGTGACACCACAAGAAGAGCTAACACAAAGGAAGTACACCACAGAGAGGAGCTAACACAAGGATGAACACAGAGGACTACACAAGAATGACCCACGAGAAGAGCTCACACAGATGACACCACATGAAGAGCTAACACAACAGGAAGTGACACCACAGAGAGGAGCTAACACAACAGGAAGTGACACCACAGAGAGGGACCAGGTACGTGGAGGTGGGGTTAGACAAAACGACGAATCAGGTTGTTTCTCTCTGGTTCCAGGAACTCGTCGAGCAGAGCGGTCGTCACCTTTGTAAGCTCCTCCTCCAGACTGGACATGTCACTGCAACAGCCACACACACACCACACACACACACACAACAACACAGATCACACACTGATCACTTCTGATCCATCACTGATCACTTTGTCAGGTCAAATACTAAAACAACATTTTCTCTTGAATCCGAGATCTGGGATGAAACAGGGTGAGGCTGTGATGTCACAGTCAGCTGACCTTTTCCCCGGCGGTGCGCAGAACTCTGTGTAGTATTTGATCTTGGGTTCTGTGCCGCTGCTTCTCAGCGTGGCCACAACGCCGTTCTGAAGCGTGAAGGTGATCATCTGACTGCTCCTGGACACAGGAAGAACCTCCACAGGAAACACAGAGTCACAGGATGTCACAAAAAACAAGCATCACCTCGCACAGCTGCTTCCTGTTCATGTCTTACAGATCTGAGGTCCGCCTGGCTGCTGTCGTATCCCGTGGTAACGTCTCTGACATGAACGAGTCCTCTCTTTGTAACTGGAGGCAAAAATCCCATGAACCTTATTTCCAGTAAAAGTATAATTCAAATACACAAATATTATAAGAGAATAATAGAAATATGTTTATTAAAAGATCAGCTCATTAGAGTGAACATGTATAATATGTTTCTAAAGTTAAATATGTTGTCAACCCATCAGCTTGTGTTTCTACAAATGTTAAAAATACATTAAGGCCTATATTCTTTTCTTAATGAGGTCACTCTGTGGACGGCCCCTCAGCCAGAACTGTTAAAAGAAGATGTTTCAGAGCTTCAGCTCAGTTTGGACGAGCAGCAGGTGAACGTCACGATTCACTTCACGTCTGTGATTTGAAATCAGATCCTTTGTTTTCTAGAGGATGTTTTTCTTTACTGAGCCGAGCCTGAATATCCTGAATGTGTTTGATTCTGCAAAAGAATCGTGATGAACTCCTCACGAGTTTCTTATTTCACTCTGGCTGCTTATGTGGACTCTGGACTGTTGAGATACTTGTTCTTCATGCTGGTCCTGTCGTTGTACTTGTTGATCCTTTGTGCCAACGTGCTGCTGATTGTAGTTATCTGTACGAACAGAAGTCTACATGAGCCTATGTACGTGTTTCTGTGCAGCCTGTTTGTAAATGAACTGTATGGTAGTACAGGGTTGTTTCCTTTCCTCCTGGTTCAGATTCTCTCGGATGTTCACACGGTTTCTCGTCCTCTTTGTTTCCTTCAGAACTTCCTGTTGTACTTGTATGGAGGTGCAGAGTATTTAAACCTGGCCGTCATGTCTTATGACCGATACCTCGCTATATGTTGCCCTCTGCAGTACAACACACAAATGACAGTTAACAGGATTGCGATACTAATCAGTGTGACGTGGTTTTGTCCTTTACTTCTGTGTGTTGTTATGACGTCTTTGAGCAACTCTTTACATCTGTGTGGAACCATAATTGAGAAAGTTTACTGTGACAACTTCTCCATAGTCAAACTGGCCTGTTCTGACACCACAGTCAACGACATCTATGGACTGTTTATTAGTTCATTCTCTATATTTTGTCCTCTAATTCTCATTTTCTACTCCTACATCAAGATTCTGAAGATCTGTCTCTCTGGCTCCAAAGGGACGAGACAGAAAGCCGTCAGCACGTGTGCTCCTCACCTGGCCTCTCTGATCAACTTCTCATGTGGAGCTTGTTTTGAAATCATGCAGAGCAGATTTAACATGAAAACGTTACCCAATGTTTTGAGGATATTTTTATCCTTGTATTGGCTCACATGTCAGCCGCTGCTCAACCCGTTAGTCTACGGACTGACTCTGTCCAAAATGCGCATCATATGTAAAAGTCTGTTTTTTGCTGAAATGTGATTTCAACAGTGACTGAAAACACGTGTGTGGTTGATTCAGGTCAAAACGTTTCTGAGCTGATTCCATAGTTAATGATTAATAAGAGTGAATTAATGTTGTTTTCTTAGAAACAGGGTTTGAAATATAATGAAAGAAACAAACAAACAACAATAAACCTTTTGCTGTTTTGGACTCGGCTGCAGTTTTCTGCTCGTCCTAAACCTTCTGCTCCTGCTGTTACACACACTCTGCTCAGTATCTCTCATACATGTATTTAAAATACGCATTTGAAACACTAAATAGTATTTTGTCATTTGTATTTGATAAACATTGATTCAGTTGAAGTTATATTATCTTTATTGTCCCACAAGAGGAAATCTGTTATGCAGCAAAGAGACAGAAACAACATCATCAGCCTCCACAATAGAAACACATTTCAGAAAGTGACAGGAAATGGAAAATACCACAAACAATTATGCAAAACACATTTTCAAGAAAGTACTTTTTTTTCAGAAAAAACAGCTAACTGTTAACACTCAGGATCAAACCGATCCTGTAATATCAGTGTTCTGTATTTGTGTAGTTTAAAAAAACTTTAAAATACTTTCTGTGAGACGTGATGATTCATAAACATGAGAATCACTGCTTGAAGCCTCTGATTAGTGTCGACTCAGTTATTTGTTGGTTGTAAATTCTTCTCAGTTCCTGTTGTTTTAGTAACCGAGGCTAAATCAGATTTAACCTGAGTAACATCAGCAGCTCCCACAATTTACCTCCTCTCTCAGTGTGTAACTTACTGGAGGCTGGTTTGTGTTTCGTGGGAATTGTTCTTAAATAACTTAAATACACAATAATTTAAAATTCTCGCCTGAAAGTCGTTCTCAGAGCGAGAGAGAGCGAGCGAGCGGAGAGAGAGAGATTAAGATAACTTTTATTTAGATCATTTCATGATCTCTCCAATAGTAGCATCAGCAGAAAAATAATAAATAACACTTCAATCAGATCATATTTTACAAAAGAAAACTACATGTCACACACACACACAGAGTTTAAAAATGGAGGACCAGTGACCCGTCCTCTAGTGAACATAGAACCTGTCTGATCCTCCACTGAGCCGTAAAAGCCTCCAGGTTACTGGTCCGGCTGTAGAAGTGTTCTACTCTCAGGCGAGTCGCCACCAACCCTCGAAGCACCTCTCCACATCTGTCCAGCCCCCACCCAACATCTGGTTCTTCCTGCTCTTCCAGGTGGCCAGTTTAGCCATACCGAACAGGAAGTTGACCAGGACTAGTGTTGCTCGGTTTCCTTTGCGGTATTTAGGCCCAAAAACAAACAATGGGAGAGAGAAGTTCTCCCCCAGAGCCTCCACCCACTGCTGCAGTTGTCTAAATAACCCTCTAGTCGAGGACAAGTCACCACTAGGTGCTCTACTGTCTCCCTATCCCCACAGAACCCACATCCCTCCCCAGTGCTCGGGTCCAGGTGAGCTCTGTGTCTGTTCGTGGCTAAAGCTCCATGTATAACCCTCCACTGGAGGTCACCCACCCGTTTTCAACAGGGGTTTATACAGGACCCTCCACCTGCCTTCAGGGGTGCAGCCTGCAGCAAAACCCTCAGTCCACCTCGTCTCCTTGACTCCAGCCAGAGAGCGAAGGTTCAGCACCTTCACACAGCTGACATAAAGCTGCTTCTTCCCACAAGAGCTGAAACTACCCAGCACCGGTGTTTGGAAGGAAAGAAGCAGTCCGCTCTCCTCTCGCCACCCGTCAGCAGCAGGGCGGACGATCAGAGAGGGAAACAGGTACTCACAGTCATCATCCCATTGGTCAGCTAGAGTACTGTTTTCAGCAAACGCTCTCAGTGGCACAGACAGGGACTGCAACACTTCCTCCACAATCCTCCTCAGAACTCTGGAGGACCTGATGTTGGTGACGTCACATAGGGTCTCCCAGGATGTCTTCGTGAGGTGGCCCAGTTTGATGATGCCAGCCTCAATAAACTTGCTTCTCAGTGCTGTAGAGGAAAGAGTGTCAGTTCTCAGGAAGTCATTGTGGAAGAGCGGCTCCTCAAACAGCCATATCCCCGGTCTGGGGTCAGGAGTCCGCTTGACCTCCAGCATCTGTTTGTCCAGCCCCAGCCGGCCAGCTTGTCTGAGCAGCAGCCGAGCAGGAGCCAACCAGCGGAGACCACAGCCGTACAGCAACTTCTGCACCGTCTGCAGTCTGAAGGCCGCAGTTCTGGACACAATGTCAATGAGACCCTGACCTCCCTCTGCCACAGGAAGATACAGGGCCGCTGCCCTCAGCCAGTGCTGTCCAGACCAAAAGAAACTCACCAGGCGACGCTGCACATCTTCAACCAGACCTGGAGGTGGCACCAACACAATAAGTCTGTGCCAAAGAGACGAGGCGAACAAGTTATTCACTATCAGAACTCTTCCCCTGTAGGACAGATAAGGTAGCAACCATTTCGATTTTGACAACTTAGCTTCTACCTTTTCCAGCACCCCCTCCCAGTTCTGCCTCTGAAATCCCTCACTTCCTATATGGACTCCTAGAACTTTTAGTCCATTCCTTCCCCACCGGAGACTTCCAGGAAGACCAGGCTCAGTCCCCGGGCTCCACTGACCCATTAAAACCCCCTCACTCTTCTCCCAGTTGACTCTGGCTGAAGAGGCTCTCCCATAGCAGACCAGACTTTCCTTTAGTTGCTGGACATCTTGCTGGTCATGGATAAAAACATTAACGTCATCAGCATATGCTGAGACGACCACAGGAGGGTTGTGAGCCAGCCCCGGCAGAGAGAGACCCCTCAGCCTGCTCCTCAACCTGCACAGAAGAGGCTCGATGGCGATACTGTAAAGTTGTCCCGAGATGGGGCAGCCCTGCCTGATTCCTCTCGTGACGGGCACAGGACAGCTCAGTCCTCCCCCCACCTTCACCACACAGCTCGCCCCACTGTACAGCAGCTTGACCCAGGAAAGGAACCCCCCCGATTACCGCCAGCCTGGGTGCAGGGACAGGGGGAGTCGGCTTCACTGCCGACCTTGGTGCAGGGGCCGGAAGGGGGTTGGAGACCGGAGCATCCGTCGACGTCGCCGCACCTCCCAGAGCCGCGCCCTCCACCAGTGCTGCGCGGGGGCGCGGAATTGGTCGCCGCCCGCGGCCGCGAAATTGGGGCCGCACTCACTGCCTCCTTCGGCGCGGTGTGGCAGGCTGGAGCCGGAGCGGGTCCCAACCGGGCCAGCATCGCCTCCGTCTTCAGCTGCCTCAGGAGCGCCTCCAGCTCCCATCTGGTCCTCGCTCTCTCCTCCCGGTACGCAGTAACCAGGTCCCCCATCATCCGAACCAGTTCCCACTCCACCTGCTGGTAAAGCCTAGCTCTCCCAGCCCCCTCACCTCCACAATGTCTAAAATGTCTCGTCCCAGAACACCCCAGAAATGTTAAAAAGACTCTGAAGGCAATCCATCCACTCCAGGGGCCTTTCCGGACGCCATCTGCAACACAGCCACGGTCAGTTCCTCTAAGGTGATGTCAGAATTTAATGTATCCTGTTCTTCCGGACTCAGCTGAGGAAGTCCTTCTAGCAGCTCTGCAGCAGAGTCCACATCGCAGTGACCCGCTCTGAACAGGTCTGAGTAGAACTCTACTGCATGCTTCCATCTGTTTCCTCCGAGCCACCGACTTCTCTAAGTTAAAGAAGAAGGTGGTCGGAGCGTCCATGTCATGTAACTGACTGAATGAACTTTCCAATGTCTGGAAAAAAACTCTCACATTCACTGTTTTCCCAAATGTCTCATCCAGGAAAATGTTAATCTCAATGCTCTGAAAAGCGCGAAAACCACAGAGCCACCGGGCACCGGGCCGCTACCACCCGCATCCCCGACCACAGAGCCACCGGCCACCGGGCCGCTACCACCCGCATCCCCGACCACAGAGCCACCGGGCACCGGGCCGCTACCACCCGCATCCCCGACCACAGAGCCACCGGCCACCGGGCCGCTACCACCCGCATCCCCGACCACAGAGTCACCGGGCACCGGGCCGCTACCACCCGCATCCCCGACCACAGAGCCACCGGGCACCGGGCCGCTACCACCCGCATCCCCGACCACAGAGCCACCGGCCACCGGGCCGCTACCACCCGCATCCCCGACCACAGAGCCACATTTTTGCACATTTTTTAAATATCTTATTTTGTCCAATAGTCCAGAAAAGGAACGTTATTTAATAAGATAACATTATAAATCAGAACTAGAAAATTCCTCCTGCCGAGAAATTTCAAATGGGTGCCAGGCTATTGCTGGGTCCGCACAGAACACAAACCTTTTGGGGGGAAGAGAGAGAGACTTGCTGCTTTAAGAGAGAGAGAGAGAGACACTCATGGGTCTCTTCAGGTAGGGCCTCTGATCATGTGACAGAATTTTGGGACAGATTGCACAAACTTTATTTTCACACTGACCACTAGGTGGCGCTATCACGAAAACCCACTCATAGGGCTCTTCAGATCAGGCCTCTGATCATGTGACAGAATTTTGGGACCGATTGCTCAAACCTTATTTTCACACTGACCACTAGGTGGCGCTATCACGAAAACACACTCATAGGGCTCTTCGTGTCAGGCCTCTGATCATGTGACAGAATTTTGGGGTCGATTGGTCAAACTTAATTTCCACACTGACCACTAGGTGGCGCTATAACAATTAGTCAATATTGAAGTTCACTGCAATTGGACATGAAAGAAAAAATCAATATTGAAGTTCTGCCCTCACCTGGACTTGAACTCACGACCTCTGAGTCACTGTCCCTCTCCCCTAACCACCACACTACACATAGTGTTGATCAACACCTGTGAAGATGATACTATAAAGATTACATTAACTCTAACCACAAGACCTTTGACCTAGTTTCCACCTCTGGCCCCTCCCCTTTTGTGTCTGTGTAAAAACTCTGATTGCACACCTGTTGAAACACAGAGGTGACAGTTTGGGACTTGAACGTACGTCCCGAACAAAATGCTCTAATTCAAAATCTATAACTCCGATCTGTGAGATGAAAACACCGTGAGAATCACAAGAGTTTTATGAACAAATACATATCTAAATTATTGGTCAGAGTCAAAAAATGAGGCCGTATGAGCAATTTAGAAACGTAGTTCAAAGCACAAAACTCGGCTCCATTGGTTACAATGGGGCAGAACATCCTCCTCACTCTAGCGCGGTCCTCAAACTAATGCTTGTAACTCAAAAACTATAAGTCCTATCTGAAAAATGAAAACATTTTGAGCGTCACAAGACTTTCAGCAACAACCAGATATATTTTTTATTGGTGAGAGCTAAGAAATGGGGCCGGGGAAGCGATTTACGTTTTATTTTTGCGATTGGATATTTCAAGATATTCCTCAAAAATTAACATGGGACCTAATGGAAGCCGGAGCGGGAAAACATTCCTCGATTTCTCGCAGCGGATATAAAGACAGGTCCGAGAGATATGAGAGTCACATCGCTGCGAAGGAAACCCTTTAAACTGATCTTTGATCTAAAAATCATGTCTGAGAACCTCTGTTTGTGGATTTGAGAGCAGTTTGAGTGCAACCAGAGCAGCTAAAAGAGGGTAAAATCCTCACTGTCGCTCTTTTGGTAGAGCGAGCATACCTCCCATTGTTCGTTTTAGGCCACGTTATCGCGATTTTTGTGCGAACTGTTGGACGAAATTCTTATAAAAGACATAGCACACGATTCGACGTAATTCCGCATGGGTATTTATAAGTCTCGTCAATGTCCGACAAAATTTGTGGGAGGAGAAGCGCGCCAAACTTTTTGGCAGAAGAAATAAGAATAAAAAGAAGTATGGGGAATAACAATATGTAATGCATTGCATTACCTAGTGTGTGCCAGCCGCTTGGCACCCATAATAAAACAAATCATCACCTTCTAATCTTTTAATCGACTTTTGATTTGTTTTCTGTGTGTTATTTAAAACTCATTTCTAGGACCGCCTTCTTTCTGTAACATCTCAAACATCATGTCTCAAAAAGACGCAGAAGAACGAGTCCAGGCCTTTGTTCCGTCCAGACTGGATTATTGTAATTCCTTATCATCCGGCTCCAGCAGGAAGTCGTTAAAGACTCTGCAGCTTGTCCTAAATGCTGCAGCACGTGTCCTGAAGAGAACCAGGACCAGAGACCACATGTCTCCTGTGTTAGCTTCACTACACTGCCTGTCGTCCCTAAAGTCTCTAAAAGTAGAGTAGGAGCCAGAGCTTCAGCATCAAGCTCCTCTCCTGTGGAATCATCTCCCACTTTCAGTTCGGGAGGCAGACTCCCTCTGTACGTTTAAGAGTAGGTTTAAAACCTTCCTTTAGGATAAAGCTTATAGTTAGAGCCGGTCCAGGTTTGTCTTGGACATGAAACAAACATACAATCCATATAATTCAAATCTAAAATGATCTGATGTACCTGAAGCTCAGTGTTCTGCTGGGTCAGGAGTTTTACTTTTTCCCGGAGTCCTCCAGCGTAGCAGAGAACTTCTCCTCTGTCTCCCTGAGCTCCTTCTCTGGCTCTCGCTGTGTCCAAAGACTTCTCCATGGTGACCAAGTCGTCTCTGGTCCGACACCGCTGTGAGTCAGTGGAGATGATCTGCTCCTTCAGAGCCTCGTTCTCCTGGAGGGTTCGGTGGAGGGCCTGAGAGTTTTCAGACTGCCTTCGTCCAAGTGACTGAAAGATACAAATATACATATAGCAGGTAGAAACACTGTCCCATCCTAACTTCAGATATATTCACAGACACAGAGCTGAATGAACTTTAGTCATTAACAAACGTCTGCTGTTAAATTCTGTAAAACTACTGTAAAGTAAGATGAAGAAATAAAAGACAATTGTGTTTTGAAGATAAAACTAAAAACAGTTTAACCTGAAGTCTCTCCTGCTTAGA
>VCHM03000028.1:0-12500 GCA_006182925.3 Reinhardtius hippoglossoides
ATTTGAGGATATAGAAACCGGCTGAGACGTGATGATTGACAGCTGACACTGACTCCTGATTGGTCGAGCCTGTGTACGGGTTCGACCTGGATACCACGGCTCCATCCCCCGATCAGACTCGAACTCTAAATGACGTCATCATCGTGAGGTGGAAGTGTTCGTACGTGAGATGTTTGGACTTGATTTCTGGATCGAGGGAGAAAGTGGAGACGCTTTGCCAAACTTTATTTCCAGTCTCTGATTCAGACGCCTGACGACGTCCTGCTGCTCTGAACTTAGAAAGCCACAGGTTCCAGCTGCTGTTTGTTCCAAGCCACAGTGAACGCTGCTGATAACACGAGTTCAGAGACAAGTCACGTTTCCTACACTGCTATTTCCATGGTGTCGAATATTCAGGTTAAGTATATACTACTCTCTTTTTTTATATTACACTCAGTCTTTAATGCACTTTGCTCCAAAACAAAGCGTTGCTGTCCTCTGAGTTCACAGGAGCTGTTGTCCTGAGTCTTTGTCCTGCAGCCGACTAGAGAGGAAGCTCAGGGGGGTTGTTCCTCCTCACCCGAGCTTTCCTGCTCTCCTGTTTCAGCTTCAGAGTGCGGAGCTTCTGCTGCCGGCGCTTCTCTCGGTACCACAGCTGCTCACAGTACTCGTCCACGCTCAGACTGTTGGTCCCCACCATGTGCAGGTCCTTGTAGCTCCGGTGCTGCGGCAGCCACGAGTTCCTGAGGCCCGGCAGAGACGACGGCGGGCGAGAGCCCGGGAACACGGGCAGGGCCCCCCCCGCCGGGCCAGTCTTCCCGTGGTGGGGGCCGTGGCTCTGCTGGTGTCGGGCAGCTGGGTGGAGGCTGTGGTTGGGGATGATGTGAACGCGGTACCGGGCCAGGACCTGGCTGTAGGAGTGCTCATGGCTGGTGCAGGCGTAGAGGCCTGCGTCAGCCAGCTCTAGGCGTTGAACCAGCAACCCACGCTTCATGTGGAGAGAGCGGTCGTCATCGCTGAGAGGAAGCTGACAGAGAGAGAGAGGATGTTTAGACCAGAGGAGGGAGCTTCTTCACTTATCTGTTCATGGAGAGAAAGCTGGTGTCACATGTCATTAAGGAGACTTCTACCAAAGAAATAGTCCCTTTACTGAGAGTCTTATTCTCTTCCTCCCTTTATGCAGCATTAGTCTTCACTTTTGATATTATCGTGTTAAACTATAAAGATCAGGTTTAAGTTTAAGTCTTTTTCATGTTTTAAACGCACAATTTGTCATTTGCTGCCACTAGGGGGCGTCTCAATCAGAACAACACCAACAGACTCTTTTAGTAATATCTCCAAATCAGTCTTTTATTATTATATAAACATTATTATTATATAAGTATCGCAGATCAGATCACACATTTCATTCAGAGAGGCACAGATTCTCTTTCATGCATTTGTTAGTTTTAACTCACGGTTTGTTTAGCCATCCAAATTACTGCAACGCTTTCTTCGTCACCATTTGTTTGTCTTAATGCTGATTGTATGATTTTTATTCTGTTGA
Organism: Reinhardtius hippoglossoides; assembly: GCA_006182925.3. Classification (NCBI taxonomy): domain Eukaryota; kingdom Metazoa; phylum Chordata; class Actinopteri; order Pleuronectiformes; family Pleuronectidae; genus Reinhardtius; species Reinhardtius hippoglossoides. The sequence continues at coordinate 1,526 of VCHM03000028.1, forward strand.
TTTTATTGTTTATATTGCTTCTAACTAGACGTTTGTTTTGTGGATTCATTTCCTCCATCGTCACTGTGTTGAAATCTGTATTTACACTGTGTGTTTTCTGTTTTTGTGTCTGGGAAGCACTTTGTGGCGCCTGTGCAATATTAATAATGTTTATTTTAAGTTTCTTAAAAACTAGAGGTTTGAAAATATCATGTGAGAAGTCAACAACTTATACAACACCGGTCTAATTGTTTGTAGACATGTTGATTTGGAAAAGTTTCAAATGTAACATCGAACTGACGGATTACACATGTTAACAATGTTCAGGGTTCTAGAAACCTGTGACATCATTTGGAAAATGATCAAAGTTGCATCATGTTTGTGTTTTTACAGCCACATCCCTCCTGAAGCATCTTTCTGTCTTTGGGAAAGAAGAGAGTCACAGTCTAATAGTGTTTAAGTCTTTACGCTTCAAGGAGAAGTCATTTAACATCAGGTTGAAGTTGGGCCGTTCCCTAAACAAGAGACACCAGCAGCAGGTTTCCTGGTGACAGAAGGTTTCCTGGTTCAGACTCACTCTGTCCTCAGTTGGCTGCGAGCTGCCCGTGTGCCGCTGCACCGTCCACCTGAGCTCGGCCTGAGGCGACCGAGGAACGCACTCCAGGAAGGTGGAGTTTCCTTCGACGCCGTACAGAGACTTCTCCTCCACAGAGGCCGAGTCTGACGGGGAGAGACATTTAGTGCATTGAGAGTTTCTGCTGCAGATCATGGGAAACATTCAGGATGTGTGAATCTGAAAAACGTGAAGAATCAGTTTTTCTTGTAAACACGTTCTAAACAGGAAGAGAGAGTAAAGAGAAGAAGACACATCAACACCTCATGGGAACATTTCTGAGATCACGAATAAAAGATGTGAAAAACTTGATCATTTCTTTAACTTCAATAATCTTTACTGCCACTGTGTTGAAGCAGAGGAAACTGCAGTTACACAGAACAGCCCCTAGAGGGCGCCTCGTTTCTACCTGCAGCAGAGAATATTCAAGAAGGAATTTCGGATTGTGGGAGATCAGTTTGGATCTTGATGAAATAAATCCAGACTGATATTTATATTATATGTTTGATTCCATCAAGTTGGGCCTTGTTGGAGGTGTGAGCTCTACTGAGGGACATTCTAATTGAGCTAAAGTGAATTTCCACTATCAACACACAACATCCTGAAGAACCTGCTCAGACTGAACCCAGTATGAACTGGAGCTTCTGGATGGATCCAGACTGGAGAATCAAACCCAGTTGTGGATTGATGCAGATTTCTATGGAGCCAGTGGCCAAACAGCTGAAACCACCACGGCTCTGCACTCCATCGCTGTGGCACTTCTAAACACAGGATCCATCCCACACAGTGTACATGTGGGAGGAAACCCTCCTGAGATCATCGGAGATAAAGAGACTTCACATCAGACGGAGGAAACTCACCGTCCTCTGTGACTGGGCACTGACTCCAGGGGTCTCCATACTTCACATCCTGTCTCCGTGCCCGCCTAACACCAAACGAAGGGAAAGTTTGATGTACATGTGGTAACTGTTCTGAACGAGTTGTTTCCTCATTACCCCTCCGTCCCTCTCTACCTCTTGCTGCTGGGGAAGAACCTGGAGCAGGTCTGTCCATCCCAGGAGCAGTAGGGGTCCCTGGCCAGACAACACTTAGCACAGTCCGTCCCGTACAGCTCGCACCTCTGGAGCCCCAGCTGGGCCACGCTGAGCTCGCTGGACACGTACAGCTGTTGCTGTGGTCGAGACGGACGACACAGAGAGAGACTGATTTTATTGAGGGTATTTACTGAACTGTCTTCTGGCTCGAATGTATTCATGTTTAATTAGAGCCTGAGCAGCGACTGCAGCAAGGATCCTATCGCGTTTCTTCTTCTTTCTCCTCCTGAAGAATCTCAGATTTGGCGCCTGAAACTTTGCACAAGATTCAGATGTACAAGAAATGTACGCATCAGATGGTTTCTGTGCATGTGAACAAAAGTCAGAGGACGAACCCTCTTGGTCGACAGCTCCATGCTCAGGACGGGAGTCGGACTCTGTGGAATAACAAGAGAAATGGACTGTTAATGAAGAACCACACTGATACATGGGAGTTTAATAACAATCACATTTCTGTGCATCTGATGACAGATTGTGTTACATTTTCATTGTAGAAATTCAGGAACGAGCAATAAAACTTTTCACATCTGGTTCATTTTTCATTTGTCTTTTTAAAGAATGGTATTTTGTTTTGGTGCCTGAGATCAAGTCCTTTTGGGTCGTGAATCCCACTGAACATGAAAACCACTCCTCTCCCTCGTCTTCTTCACAGCCTGGTGTTTCATGTGTGTTTCAGTTTTCTAACTCGGCCTCAGGAGCAACAAACCACACTGTCTGCAGACAAACCTGGAAAAGAAGGAGTCGGGCTCATGTGACCGACTCACAAATCCTTACTGGTCTTTAACTGAAGTGAGATTTCAGCCGTGCAGAGGTCGAGGTTAACGTGAAATGCCGCGGCCTCGCTCTGAGGTCAGAAATCGAATGAGTCTCTCTCTTCATCAGAGGGATAAATTCCCCCCGAGCTCCATTTTCCTGGACCACTGCCTCATTTCATCGTCTCACAGAGGAGAGTCAGTGACCCCCGACCTCTGTGAAGGAGCCGAGGGGTCGATGAAGGAAGCTCAGAGCCAACAAACCCACCAACCACAGCCTCCCACCTGAAACCCAGTCAGGATGCAAACAACCAGTTCCTCCTGCAGCTGCCACTTCCAGCTCTTTAGGACCAGAAAGGACTCAGTTCCTGTCTCAGTTAGAAGGAAACAATGAACGTCTGCTTTCCTGTTTGTTTGTGGTCGTTCTCCCTTCTCTTCACCTGCGCAGGGTTTTTATTCTCTTTCCCTTTTCTTACATCCTCTCCTTGTTTTTCCTCCTCCTCATCTTCTTCATCTGTTTAAAAACAAAAACACAAAAACGTGCTTTTCCTATTTTTGTCCTCTCTCTGCTCGTCTTCCTGGTCCGTTTGTAAACACAGAGGATCTTGGGAAATATGCGTCCTGATATCTGCTTTTCTCTTTTGGGGAGTTGGTCCAGACAGTGACGGTATAGTTGGCATTAGGTCAATTTGCAGTGTGGCCCCTCAGGACACAGGGCGACGTGTGCACATATAATGGAACCAGCTCAAATCACTGTACTTTACATTCTTCAACCACCTCCGCAGGAGAATGGAGCTCAGAAATCTCTTGCTCCAGTATTTCTTGGGTCGGGGGCTGGAGAGATTGTGAGGAACGTCACAGAGTGGACGAGAACACATGAAGCTTCCTGTGAAAGGTCCGGTGGTTCTGTTCCTGGATTAGAAGCAGTATTCAAACTTCCTTCACAGATGAGTGTCACCTTGAAGACGGCCAGTTCCTCCAGAACGATCTCCTCTGGGTCCCAGTTGTCTTTGATGACCGACACCGCCTTCACCACCTTCCCATCATCTGCACGACAACAGGAGAGAGTTCAGGTCAACGCACATTTCACTCATATTCACGATTATCAGAATAACAACACGACAACAACAAATCCATAAAACATCAAATAAACTTCAATTGTCACAAACAAGAAGTGAGAGAAAGGTCATGGAACATCCTTCAACTGTCGCCGCGGTAACACAGGACACATCCCTGTGTGACACGGGGGGTGGAGCCTGACTGAGAGCTCGAGGGCACGCCCACTTGTACCCATTGGACACTACCAGCTGTCAATCACACTGTGGTACCCCCCCCAACACATCTGGTGCTTGAAGAAGACTTGAAACTAGAGACTGAGACATAAACTCCTGAATGTTACTGACGTTATAAAGTGAGAAGTCACTTTCTATAGACTTCTATAGAAACTACCAGAGGAGTCGCCCCCTGCTGGTCAGTACACAGAAGACAGGTTTCAGGTGCTTCAGCATTGGCTTCACTTTCTGAACTCGGAGTCTACGTCAGCTGTGTAGCGCCCTCTGCAGGTCTGGAGGAGCTTTGTCAAGTCTGTTACAGTGATCACAAGGTTTTCTCAGCTCGGCCTAAGAGAATAAAATAAAAAAAAGTAATAACCTGCGACGGAAACTGGACATTATAAGTAAACATCCACACTCATAGGCTTGAGTAGACAAGACACAGCCTCCCTCTAGCCCCCCCTGCTGGTTCAGTTGTGCATCATTCACACTGTTTCTCTGTGCACAACCTGCAGCTCCTCAGTCCAACCAGGTCTCGACTGGAGACCTCTGAGATCACATGGGTTCAATACTTCAGGCTGCAGCGGCACAAGCATGCGTGACGTCCATTAAAGTGTTTACGTTCAATTAAAGGACAGTTATGACTCGGTGGTTTATTTTTAGGACCTGCAGTTAGTGGAGGTCAAGGTTCACCGCGCTGGGAACTTCACAAGGAAACATGGATCTGGTCCTCGGCCAAAAGACTAAAGAGACATCTCCTCTCTCCTCTCTCAGTTCTTATCACTTCAGCTGCTGTCAGGCCTCAAAGTGAATTCTCTTCTCCTTCAACTCTTCCATTCAAGGCCGGAGACACGTGCACATCATGGCCTCCTCATCTATCCTGCGTCCGGTGATGAGTCGCTTGTGCACGTCCTCAGAAACTAACGCCACATATCTGCAAGATGCAAGATGCTCCTCCAGTCACCAGGACTTTTATTTTCTATTGACAGAAATTCTGAAGTTCTATACGGTCTGAGCTCTGTAGTACACATAGTACTCATACACACAGTACACACAGTAACAGTACACAACAAGTACATGTCCGGCCTCACTCTCACTCCATCAGTTGCTCCTCTTTCCCAAACTCTATCTCTGCTCCTCACCTGTTCCCAGGTGTAAGACGTCGTAAGGTCCATCCTCGGCCTCCACCCTGTCCACCACCACTCTCTTTAACATGCAGGGCGTGTTGACCCGGGTTAGGATGGGTCTGCCTCCCAGGGGCGGGACCGGCTCCCACATCAGCTGATGCTGCCGCATGAAGCTCACCACCTCGTCTGGGAAGTCCTTGGTGGATTTGTGGAGAGCGTCGTAGGTCTCACTGGGACACTGGAGGACGAGAGACATGGTGAGCAAAGAGGGGAGAGGCTGTGTGTGTGTGTGTGTGTGTGTGTGTGTGTGTGTGTGTGTGTGTGTGTGTGTGTGTGTGTGTGTGTGCCCTGATCCAAACCCCCCCCCCCCCCCCCCCCACAAACACACAATCAACAGTGAGAGGTGAATTCTCAGGGAGGCTGCAGCAACACCTGAGCAGCTCTGACGTGTTGAAGTTTCCCAGAGGAGTTAAATCACCAGACGTTGGAGCCTCTCACGACTTCATCATCTTGTTTTCTCGTGTGTGTTCAGAGTCCGTGCTCTCAGCAGATTCTTACTTAGTCCCACAAACACACAACCATCCGCTCATCACTATCTTTACAGTGAGTTCCGAGCCCAGAGCTTTAGAGAACAGAAATCCCCTGAGCCTTTCTTTAAGGGGTCGGTTCACCCGAGTTTACTTTGTCACTTCTCGCCTGCAGAGAAGAATTCTGGAAGATTCTGGAATGTTTCATCACTTTCTTTAACATCGGGAGAGTTTTTTGTTCTTGACATTTTCACAGATTCCTCACAAAATAATTCATGGATCTTGATGAAAACAAAAAGAACAGGCACATTTAGGAGTGTGATATTGATGAGTTTATGATCTAAAAGACTTGTTCACTCTTGTGATGTGTGTGTACTCACAGCTCCAGGTCTGGGATATGGGATGCGGCCTTTGTGCTCCACCCAGCGATAGTCAGGACCTTCTTTATGGGCAAACGGTCCGTTGAAAGCCGCACGGATCGACGCCATGGAGTAGACACACACGGCCGAACCGCGAAATATAGAACTGTGGCCGAAAAAGAAAAGGTGTTGGTGGAGGTTGTGAACGACAAAGAGTTTGAAGAGAGAGGAGGAGGACGGAGACAGTCAGTGAATGATTTGTATTGAACAGGGACGCTACAGTAAAGAAAGAAAGGGATGAGAGAGTGAAGAGAGAGAAGGAACAGAGAGAACAGGACAGGAAGAGGAGATAAGAAGTGGGAGAGCTTTTATACGTCAGGGTGAAAATAACACAACCAGCCGGGCCTCTTCACCTTTGACCCCGACACACACCCACACACCCACACCTCTGAGCTGCCTCACCGCTGGGCGTGCACGAGCCGGCCTGGCTGTGGGCGTGCACGAGGCGGCCTGGCTGTGGGCGTGCACGAGGCGGCCTGGCTGTGGCGTGCACGAGGCGGCCTGGCTGTGGCGTGCACGAGCGCCTGGCTTGGGCGTCCAGCCGCCTGGCTGTGGGCGTGAACGAGCCGCTGGCGTGGCGGCCAGGCGGCCTGGCTGTGGGCGTGCACGAGCCGGCTGGCCCGTGGCGTGCACGAGGCGGCCTGGCTGTGGGCGTGCACGAGCGCCTGGCGTGGGCGTGCACGAGCCGGCCTGGCTGTGGGCGTGCACGAGCCGGCCTGGCTGTGGGCGTGCACGAGCCGGCCTGGCTGTGGGCGTGCACGAGCCGGCCTGGCTGTGGGCGTGCACGAGCCGGCCTGGCTGTGGGCGTGCACGAGCCGGCCTGGCTGTGGGCGTGCGCGCTGATGAGGAGATTCATTCAGCTGAACACAAGGCCTGATGGTCAACATGTAGATCTCTTGGGTTGGTGACCATCGGTTGTGCTACTTTACACAATGAGTGCACTATGTAGGGTATAAAAATGACCTCTACATAATCACACCGCTCAATAAAATGTCCATGAACCCACTTATAGTGAGTAGTGATCATTTAGTGACACAAAAAACCCAATAGAAAGGATTTGTCATGAACGTTTGTGTATTTCTCGAGGTTGCAGCCTCCAACAAGGACGTCACGTCTTCAAAGACACTTCTGGAACTTTGAGTCAAGTCATTATGACACGTGCATCACGGCTAAACAACTATATTTCAGTTTCCTGGAGCTGCTGTGCGATGGGCGTGTTCTCACCTGGACGTGCTGAAGACGCCATAGATGGTGGGATTTTGAGGGTCTTTGGTTTCCAGAACAAAAATGTCCTCTGGAAAAAAACACAACACACAGTCACAGCATTGAACTTCAACATCATGAATGAGACAGTTTGTATTAAACACTTTTAACGGAGGAGGTCAAGAGGTCAGGTGTCATTGTGAGCTGCTGTTTGTGGGGCGACTGTGGGTCAGATGGCAGAGCGGGTCGCCCACTAACCAGAAGGTCAGCGGTTTGTTTCCCAGCTCAAGTAGTGTCGTGCTGCGTGTGACTGAACTGAACAGGTGAATGCAACTTGTGCTGTGAAGTGATTTGAGTGTTTGAAAAGACGGGAAAAGCTCAATAAATACAGTTCATTTACATTTAAACAAATATAAAAAGGCAACAAAGATAAATCGATAAATTCAGAGAGAGTTCACAGCCTCTTTCAAAAAGCTGAGGTGATACAATACATGGGAGGAGAGGGAAGGACAGGAGGGGACAGATTCACACTGTGTCCTCTTTAGTTCAGAGACAAGAAGATAAAGGAGGAGACGCTGGTTTGTTCCAGAGGTCCAAGAAGAGGTGGAGGACAGAGAAGGAAGGAAAAGGAGGGACGGAGCGTTACCCAGCTCATCAAAGTGCGTGTCCACACCGGACGGTCCGGGGACAGAACAGACGAGTCGGGCTTTAAGGAAGGTCGTCCAGCGGTTGATCAGACTCCTCTTCCCTCCGACGTCGTTCTGGATCCAGATGAAGAGGAAAACATTCTGCTCATCTTCAGGTTGATAGATTTAATGAGTGTCAAATGTTTTCATGCTCTGAGGTTCAGAAAACACTTTCCTCAGACTGTCTATTGCTGCAGCTCCTCTTTTCAGCCTCTGTCTCAAACACGTCTAGCTCCTGTCTCTTTAAGACACCCCCCCCCCCCCCCCCTCCTGATAAAGACTGTCTGTAGGAAATGTCGGCCTCACGTTACCTGGGGAACGTTTTACTACAAACGTCACGCTTCCTCTAAAACTGCGTCAACAGACTTCGAGGTTCCTTTCTTCCTGTTTGGTGGGTGTGTCAGAGCTATCGTCCAATCAGCAGTGACGTGTATATAAACTCCGCCTTATTAAAGAGACAGTGACTCAGTGGATTGTTAAGTTCTCTACAGATGCAGCAGCTGCTGTTTCACATCAAATATTAGAAGCTGGAACATCAAGTGTATTTTATTAAACACGTATTTAAACTCGTGTCGTCTACCTCCGAGATTTTCTTCAACAAGAACGAGAAGAATTCAACGCACCGACGTTTATGTTTAAATAAAGGTTTCACTACGTTGAGTCCGAGCTGAAAGCGCCCTGGCTTCGGTAGAGGTGTGTCGGACGAGCTGTTTCAGGAGATTCACTGTTTTCTCCCTTTACCACAAACTTTGGGCTTTTTAACTTTGCAGAACTTTTATATTCACAAAGAACCTTTATAACAAACTAGAGAAAACGTCACGTGTCCCTGAACAGTTCTTCTGTGAGCCTGTGGGATGTTAGAGCAGAACAGATCGTTGTGTTGTACATTGTCTCTCTGCCTCTTTCTACCTTGCAGACTCGAGCCACACGACTATAAACCCTCTTGTCCCACTGTCCCGCCTCCACCGCCTTCTCCTTGAAGAAGAAGTAAACCTTGTCGTCGTCGGGACTGTGAGTGTCCGGGATGGAGAAGGAGCCGACGAACTCTGGCTCTGAGGGAGAGAGGAGGTGGACAGAGGGTGAGGAAGAAGAGGAACGTTAGGGACGAGGAAAATAGAGAATAACTGGAAGACAGAACAAGCGCTCAGACTGGTGCGTCTCACCGTTCAGCCAGTTGTGGTCGTAGGCTTCGGTGCGGATGTAGTGTTGACTGCTGCCCTGGATCGTCGTGCGGAAGATCGCAGCATTTGCTCCCATGAAGTCGACTGAGGTCCCAGCGTACAGTTCACCATCTTCAGGACAAACAACCACAAACGACAGAGTGAAAAGAGCAAGTTGATATCAAACTCAACAACAACTTCTCCCTCGTGAAATTAGTTTTGTGTGCATGGCTGTGCCCAACTGACTCGATAGCGCCCCCTAAAGGGCAGCCCCTGCAGCCATTTAAAAAAAAGTCCTGAAAATCTGTGGGCATATGTGTCAGACCCAGACGTACAAAAAAGGTTTCTTGGACACATATTAGCTATTCACACAAATCGTACTTTAACGAACAGATCGACTTCAAATGTGGTCAGTGGATCAACACCTTGATGAGGAAACGTACATCTCTTCGTGAAACAGGAAGTTGTTGTAACTTCAGTGAACATTAATCTTGAGTCCCGGACTCAACACACCTACAAGCCAATATTCAGCATTTGGCCGCTTGTATGAATATAAGCGGTTTATGGAATCCATGGAATATGGAAAGCGTGGTGCTGCAGCCGGTGGCCGGACAGTTCAGGATCCTCCAAGAGGAGCTGGAGCTGAGCAGTCGACTTCTGGAACCTCCTGACAAGCCTGCTGCCTCTGTGTCCTGACCTCGGATCAGCAGAGGACGACTGGACCACTGGATGGATCCGTCCCATCCTTCTAAGAATCTTCTGTTACGGTCAAAGGTCAAAGTCGTTTTTCTGCTGCTGTCAACACGAGAGGTTTTATGGCGTTTCTTTCTTTCAGTTTCCTAAAGTGGTTGATTGTGTTTTGTGCCGCTGACGTCAACCACGTGAAACTCTCGGAGCGGACCACACACGCCTCAGCTGAACGGACGGTCTGCAGCCAGGAATCAGACAGCGGCGGGATTGTACGCTGCCGAACATTAGTGTCACCGAGAATTCAGCTGTTAGAAAACGACAGAGTGATTTAAGATATGCACAGTGTGTGTGTTGTGTGTGTGTGTGTGGTGTGTGTGTGTGTGTGTGTGTGTCGTGCACAAGGACACACAATGTGTTGTGTGTGTGCTGCTGGTCAGACCTACCAGTCAGTCTGGCTGTGAACGGCTCTCTGGGACTGAAGGGACATTTTCCTCGTCCTGACTCGATCGCGTGAGACAAAATGAACAACGGCTCCTGAGAGAGAGAGGGGGGGGGTGGGGGGTGGGGGGTGGGTGGGGGTGAGGAGGTTGGGGGGTGGTGTGGGTTGGGGGTTGGTTGTTTTTTGTTTTGTTTCTCTTCTCTCTCCTCGTCCTTCTCTCTTTCTCTTCTTCTCTCTCTTTCTCTCTCTCCTCTCTCTCCTCTCTCGTCTCCTCTCTCGCTCTCTCTCTTCTTTCCTTCTTCTCTCTCTCTCTCGCTCTCCTCTCTCTCCTTCTCTCTCTCTCTTTCTTTCCTCCTCCCTCTCTCGCCTCTCTCTCCCTCTCTCGCTCTCCTCTCTCCCTCGTCTCTCTCTCCTCTCTCTCCCCTCTCTCCTCTCCTCTCTCCTTCCTCGAAGTACGAGGTAAAATGGACGACATACAGCTGTCTGCAGTAAAGGTCATAAACCCTCCTCCTCCATGTTAGCAGACGGGACATGGACCAAACTAGAGGTTAAATAAGTGTTTGTAAAGATGTTTCTGTCGTCTCAGCTCGTTCTTCTCTCTCTGATGTTTGTTGTTTCTGATCCGTTTGGTTTGAATCAGTTATTTGATGAGATAAGAACAGGCTGAGACGTCATGATTGACAGCTGACACTGACTCCTGATTGGTCGAGCCTGTGTATCAGAGGGACCTCGATGCCACGCCTCCACTCCACCATCACTGCTGCACAGACTCTGGCAGTAAATGATGTCACCAGTACAAGATGGCTGCACCTGTATCTGAAATATATTGAGTTCACTTCCGCCCGACAGGAGGAAGTGGAGATGTGTCGTCCGTCGTTATCTGATCCTTAACGAGCGGTTTTCTGCGACAGCTCTGTTCGTCCCAAATTATTCTAATCCAGTCAAGACTAAATGTCTCTGCAGCTTTGTTTCTAAAGGGCTGTCGAACTCATGATTTGATTTGTTTTACCTCCGT